>LPNX011068154.1:159031-171051 GCA_001517045.1 Pseudotsuga menziesii
TTTCTACATAAATGTTATATATTATGAAAGTTGATTCAATTACCTATCTTTTGTCTTTTCACTTCATCTTCAAATACATTAGGGAAGTACCCCTAATTCTCACCTAAAGTCAGAGGTTCCAGGTTTTTCCAGTATTATGTGGCATCTAAAGTGTCTTTAAAGAAGTCCATGATTGTGCATCAGCCCAGCCGTTAATTACACTGCAAACAATTTTCATAGTTTACTGTTTGCATTTACAACTATAATGAGATTCTATTGCATCAAATAAATTTGTGTGGAATAATTATTCTCTCATTAATATGGATCTCTTATACTTATGTTAATAATTTGTGATTCAAACAAATGGTCATTTTGGAACTACACACCTTTCCCATAGGGGAACACTAAGGATCTATGAAAACTTAAAACAGAGGCACGATTTGGAAAGCCTGTTTTTTTTTTAAAATAGGTCGAGAACGTCTTTTTTGCCTCATCGCACGGCTATTGGACTACTTTGGAGCAAATCTCGACTGAGCGAATGCGTTTTTGGGTGTGCCAAAGCCATCCATCTCCACCTTTGGATAAACCTCCTATTTGTGACGTATTTTCCTCATTTCTTTTCATGTTTTTTTCTCTTTGTTCATCAATTTATCTGCCCTAAATTGAAAAATTAAACCAAAATAAATTAAATTATGGCCAATAGAAACAAAAACCCCAAATGGAAACAAGAACCCCAATGTAATTGGCCAATTGAAACCAATTCTCCAATTTAATCATAAAAATTAAATAATTTTGACTATTTACCAAAATTCATACCCAAAATTCCCATGCGCAATGGAAACCAAAACCCCAATTAACTCAAAAGACGAATGAATTTCACTATTTCCATATACATATTCACAAGGATCCTTGTGAATCACCGAAAATGGTTATAAACACTCAATATAAAACAATTCTCAACTTCAAACACACTGTAATTGCCAAAAATATCAAGTTTTCCTTTATTTAAACCGAGGTAAATATAAAATCTTAACAAAAAAAAAAGCCATGTTATTAAAGTTTTTTTCACTATTAAAAAAAACATATATCATTACATTAAAAAAACCATATATCAAAGTTTTTCTTTTCACTATTAAAAAAACATATATCAATACATTAAAAAAACAAACTATCAAAGAGTTTTTTTCCTCTATATATAAAAAACATATATCAATACATTATTACTAACACCATTACAATAATATAAAATCTATGGAAGAGTTTTTTTCACGATATTAAAAAAAACTTATATAAATACGTTATTAATAACACCACCAGATACTACAATATTATAAGATCCCAAATCAAAATATCAGATATGTCATCCATGCTTTAAGAGTTATTAGTTAAATATATAAAAGAAATTATTGAAAAAAACTGTTTTGGCAAAATATTATTTATTGCAAACACATTTCAGTAGAATCTGCTTCTCCTTTTTGCCAACCTAGACAAAAGTCAAAACTATCAGGAAATTGAGGATGTCCTTGATACTATTTTTAAGGGTTGCAACAAGCGATAACTCACCACACAAACTGAAAAAATTCTGTGTGATGAGTGCACACAAATAGGAGGAATATGTCCACACCTAGTAAAAGAAGTGAACATAGAGGGAGCTTGATGAAGAACTTGGTTCTACCACAAAAAATGTTGAATGTGCATTGGGTATATCTTGTATCATTGTCCAAATAGAGATGTTTATATAATATCTATATATTCTCTTTCTATATTCAAAAATTCTAGACATAAGCTTATCTTTTAACAAAATGAATCCCTATTGTAAAATGCATAGAAAGTGAATAAATGTAAAAGCTTGATTTATCCAAACATCATCACATAAAAAATATTACAACTAAACGGATAATAATTTTTGAATATCACATATTATTATCATCACATCTTTATAATTTTTATCTTCCAAATTTTTTGGCTAAACACCACAAGCAATTAGCATCGCCTCCAAGTTCATGAATGCATACCCATTCATACAATTCCCATGGATTCACGCAACTACAAAAGTTTGGAGAATTCAAAATACTCATCAGTTATTGCATCCATGCAAAATAACAGTATTACTTTATTTTATTCATAATAACAATATTTCCTTATGTATTTTCATGCCATGTAGGGACTAACCACTACATGGTTTATCTACCTTGTTTTCAAATGTGAATTGTTAGCATCATAGAAGAATTTAGACCTTTCGCATGGAAACCTTTAAACCCATTTACATTACTTTAGATAATTTTTTTCTAATGATTGATATTTATAAAAGAAAAAGAAAATATCCATATAATAATAGATGAACCACATAAAATATTCAATACCTACTAAATGGACAATCTCCTTTATGTTGAAGGGACACCACTCACGGACTAAAAAAGTATTATTGAAGGGACGCCACTCACGGACTAATTGTCCTGAAAAAGGGGAAAGTAAAGAGGAAAAACCAAATTATTGAAGACCACATTATTGAACTTTGAGTCTATGTAATGTGATGATAGAGGTGCACGGAAAAACCAAATTTCAAGCATTAAATGATATAATAAGAATACAAAGAAAGTAAATAAATAATACATGTATTAACAAATTATTTATATTAAAAATAAATAATAAAGGGAAGATTAAGTAGACCATTTTTTTATGAGAATAAAGAAACATTTCGATTGTGTTCATTTTAGTTTGGTGTTATTTGTTATTTAGTTATTTGATTTGTTATAGCTTAGTTGTATAAACAATTTTTTTAGTAGTTTTTGTAGTTATAATAATGTAAATTAGAGTTTTGTTGATAAATGTTGGCATATAATAAAAATGTCTTTTAGTCGCGAAAGTGATACATGTTATTTCCTTCATGGAGGATAAGCGGAAGTAGTGACCTAGGGATGAGATCATTGTAAGAACTTGGATCCATGGGATTTTTTGCCTTTATTGAGACGATGTGCAAACGTTTTTGTAGATGGTTGGGTGATTTCATCGGTTCCATAATCCAAATATGGGTTCCTAGAGGTTATATTTTTGCAAATTTGTTTTATTATCAAGTTATAATGCTTTCTATTGACGGTTGTAGCAATGAAACTAGTGTGTAGTGGTTTATGTCCAAAAGTTCATTATTGAATATCAACAAAGAGTAACTGCATATTTCTATTACTTTTCTTGATGGGTATGACTAAGTATCATCCAACAACTCTTGTTGATCTCGATAAAAGTTATATAATATTTAGATTTGGTTCTTTCAGGGTTAAATCATGTGTTGATTGGTTGCAAGTTCACTTGATATGTTTGGCGTGAATTAGCATTTGCATTGTATTTTGGTACAAGGAAAACATCAACAAACTTTTTATGTAACTTTGTTTTAGTAATCTGTCATGATCTATACCTATGAAATATGTACATTGTAGCAAAGGTTATGTATAGAACGCGATGCAATGATTGATTCAGTTTTCAATGGTTTGAAACTTAGTAGTACTAAGAAGAAGCAATGAGTTCAAAGGGTCCAAGAGTAGAGCCGCAACTACCATTAATAAAAAACTCAACCTCTCATTCCTCTATGAATTAGACAGAACGACTCCCATGGGATTATGCTCAACAACGTCTCTTTTATTGGGTTGGCATAGATGGTATATCTCCACTGGATTGGCATCCACATTCGAGTGTAATGGTGTTGTGTATGCTTGTGATTAATGATGTATTATGGCATCCCATGGTGATTATGGGACCAATCTCCATGTAATGTTGCTTTGGATATAACTACTCATCCATGTTGCGAAAGGGGAATGAGATTCATAAGTAAAATTTGGGGATCTCAAATCCATACCTACACACAATGATAAAATTAAAAAAATTGCTTTATGTCATCACAAGAACATATCTCATGAATCACATGGATAAATATGAACTAGAGGTACTAGAGTTTTATGGACCTATGGATAACCCATTCTGTGTTGTGGAGGAATTGTGGAATGTATTGGATAAGTTGCACTCCAACCTTCATTGCATCATAATAACAGGTGTCTTAACTAAAAACTTATGTGTTGACCTTTGATTTTAGCCTATAATTTGGGAGGTGAGAAAATATGATTCATTTTATTAGTTGTGGAACACTTTTGATGAAGCATTGGCAGATTGCAGAGTTTCCCAAGAAATTTTCTTTATGTTGCTCCATTCAGTACTAGGTTAGTGTAATATGTTGCGGAAAATTTGTGAAGCGCATGTATAAGGTTGCATAAGTATGTGGGTTAACATGCGTCATCTTTGTGATATGTATAGGCCAATATTTGTTGATATTAGGTTGTGGGATAGTCAAGAGTGCTTAAAGTAGATTGTGGAAGACCATATTTAGCTGCAGAAATTTTGGGACTCCTAAAGAGATGATCATGTGTTGCAAAATATTGCAGCATGTTGCAGAATGTAACGAAAGGTTTATGACTTGTTGCAAAAACTGATATTTTTTCACCTAAAGGATAGAATCTAGTATTTGTGGACAAATGGATATAGTGGGATCCTGCAAACAATTGTAAGTGGTGTGGAAGACCAAGTGCATCACATTGCCAGTTGTGGACTTTATTAATTTAATTTAGCTTGGGATTATTATTTCTGAGTGTGACTAGGAGGCCTAATCACCCAGGGGTTGGAACATATTTTAGTTGGATGGTTTGTTTTGGCAAGATGCAAATATAGTTTATGAATAGAAATTTTGAGCCTATGGTGAGCAACTATAAATACATCGGGCTAGCAAGAGTCATGCATCTCGGTTAGATGATTAGAATAGGATAGTCTAGAGTGTTTTTAAGTACATTGTGGAAGACCATATTTAATTGTAGAAAGTTTTTGGACTCCTAAAGAGATGATCATGTGTTGCAAAATATTGCAGCATGTTGCGGAATTTAGCGAAAGGCTTATGAATTGGATATTTGGCATTGGACAAGTCTAGGTGTTGGGTGCCAGTTGTGGCCATTAATGAGTTAGTTGGATAAAAACTAGGTCAAAATGAGACATCATCTATTGTATTGAGTATATCTTGTAAACCCCCTCTCACAGATTTAGAGAGTTGTGGGTGCATTAAAGAGGTCAAGAGAAGTGAATTCCACAAGTCCCTTGCCTACCATGGGCAAGGGAGGTGTAATCTCCCCGGTTTTGACCCTGTTTGCATGATGTATATATTGTAATTAATCGTGGTGAGGAGCTCAAGGCAAAAGCCCCACCATCGATTTGTGTGTGTATGTTTCAGCAATAGGTATAGTTGCTGATGGTATATCATGTTGTATGGCACATTATAATTGGCATCATGTAAACATGCACATCAAATAAAATAAACCACAACCAGCTACGACAATGCAACGTTGAATGAAAAGGGCATGGTTCCAAAGGATAAGGGGTGGGGGATGTCAAACCTTGGTTATGGGGGAAAAACCCATGCATTACCACCTTCTGTGTTTGTCACCTTCCTTGTTTTGTTTTTCCACCTTTCCTTGCCAACCTCTTCAATGTTTCAGTTGGTGGTTGAGGAGTTATGGATGCTGGTGGTTGAGGCAGTTAATGTTTTGGGAGTGGGGTGGCAAGACTGTCAGTCCCTTGTCCACACCCACACTCCACCCACGACTGCCTTCACTCCACGCTTGGTCTCCATCTTCTCCACGACGCCACTCTTTCTCGGGGTCGGTTCATTCTCCTTGGTCTGTTCACTCTCACGCAGAGGTCGGTTCATCTCCTCACGCGCCTCGTCTTCACCTCCACCGCCATCTTCTTTGTGGTCTATTTTCTGCTCGTGCATAGGGTCGTGGTCTGTTCATGCTCACGCGCAAGAACTCTGCGTGGTTTTGCTCACACCGGGAGCAAGAGAAATCGTGGCTGTCGCTTGGGATTCTCGGGGTGCAGGAGTTATTTTGCACTCAGGGGTTGTGTGTAAGTTTCCTTACTGATTTGCGGCCGTGCATTTATTTTCCTCTGTGTGTTGCGGTTGGTACAAGTTGCACTCACGCACAGACTATTTGGGGCGTTTTTCCCATGTTGTGAGCCATGCTCACTGATTATGTTTTGAGGCTGTTGTCTTTCCCCGTTTTGTTGGCTGTGAGTTGTGTTTTCTCACGTGGCTGCTGTTGGTATTGGCATGACTGTTGGCTTCTCCTTTGTTTTGTGGACTGTGAACTGTTGCCATCATCCATTGTGAATTATGGCTGCTGAGATACCTTGGTTTGGGTGTTGTTGCTGAGTTGTTTTGGCCACGTTAGGGCCAAGAACAACTTTGGGTTGCCTTGTAGGCTTGAGCTGTGCCTCACCTTTCGTTTGGGATTGTCACCGGTTGTTTTGTTTTCTTCACGGGGCTGTGAAGGGATTGTGTTGCTGTGGTATGCAGTGGTTGGTCTTCGGACTGTGCTGGCTTGGCCGGTTTGTTGATGGCCTGATGAACCCAACCGTGTTGGTTTGGCTGATTGTATCCCTCGGCTATGTGTAAGCCTGCACTTGACCCTTAGTCCTTGAGGAATCATGCCCAGCTCGGGGGTGGTAGTGTGCTGAGAGATTGATGAGCACGCTGGCCTATGGTTGGGTGGAACGTTGCAGCGACGTAGCTGGTTGCGGGTGAATTCTTCATCAAAAGATAAGTATTGCTGCTATTCCATCTCTATAATTATATTGATGTTTAATGAATATGTTGTATGAATGCATGTTGCTTCTGTTGTGTATGATGGATAATTGCACCTGTGTATGATAAACGATTATGTACACATGGTTTCATGAATCATGTTGAATGCTGGGATGTTTATGTGTGTTGCTTCCGCTAATTATTGAGTAACTCTGCATGATTGAAGAATTATGCATCTATGCATCCTGTTATGGATCATGTTAAGTTTCTTATTTTCAGCATTGATGATTTGTACATGTTCATGGGGCTATTTGCCCATTTATTGTGGTGTTCAGCGCGTCCTCTTCGCCGGTCGAAGGGATGGGGACATGACAGAATGGTATCAGAGCCCAAGGTTGCAACAATGGGCCTCTATGGGCCAAGAAGGTGTAGTGGCAGAACAACAGCAATCAGTAATGAATGACAACAAAATTCCAAACAATTCGCCTAAGTGTTGAACAATTAGTGGAAAGCTCCTCCGAAAGGGCGGAAGGGAAGTCGGGAGGCCATCCGACGAGGCGCAGCAGCGGAAAGGGAGTTTGAAAATTTTTGCTTAAGTGTTCCGATGGCTCAAACACTTAAGCAAGATTGGTGGAGTTGATTTCCGCTGTGGCGGGAGTGCTAGCGGAATTGACTTCCACTGTGGCGGAGGATTTGGCGTTTGACAGTCCGCAGTTGCGGCTGTGAAAAGGACTAAACCGCCGAGGCAACAGTGGATCCGATTTCCGACAGAGAGAAAATTTGGAAAAAATTTGCCTAAGTATTGGAGCAGTCGGAAGAGAAAGCAGTTTCCAGTCCGTCGTTGCGGAAGCCAAAGTCATTTGGCTTCCGATGTGGAAAGACTTCCGACGTTGCGGAAGAAAAAAAGCGGTTTCCAGTCCACCGTTGTGGAAGCCAAAGTCATTTGGATTCCGATGTAAAAGCCCGCCGATACAGTGAAAAAGTTAGTTCACCAATGGGAAGAAGAAGTGGTTCGCGAGCCGCCGTTGCGGAAGCGAAAGCAATAAGTCTTCCGACGGGGAAAGACTTCCACCGTTGCGGAAGAGTTTGCGGAGTTAGCTTCCGCCGTTGTGAAAGAAGAAGCAACTAAGCGTCCGACAAAAAGTGGTCCGACCGCTGACAGGTGCTATGTTCGGCGGAAAGAAGAAAGACAAATTTTGAAAAATTTGTTTGAGTATGAAATCGTCAACGGAAAAAGGGGAATGATTACCGCCATTGCGGAAGAGAAAAGCGGCAAGTCGTCTGATGAAGAAAGACCGCCGCCGGAAGAAGATAAGGTTTCGCGTGTCGTCGTTGCGGATGAAGAAACCATTAGGCGTCCGCCGTTGCGGATGGAGAAAGGATTTGGCGTCTGCTTCTGCAGATGGAGAAACAACTTCCCGGCCGACGGGTAAGGCCTCCGACGTAAAGAAAGAAAGTTGAAATTCTCTAAGGCAAAAAGTTAGTTCACTCATCGGAGGTAAAAGCGTTTCATGTTCTGCCATTGCGGAAGCCAAAGTCATTTGGCTTCCGATGTAGAAAGTGTTCCGACAGCCGACGTGGTAAAAGAAAGTTCAAAATTTTTCTAAGTGTTTTGACGTCCGTCGGAAGAGAAAGTGGTTGTGCATCCGCCGTTGTGGAAGCCAAAGTCATTTGGCTTCCGATGTGAAAATCCTTTCGAGAGCTGCCGTTGCGGAAGGGGAAAGCCTTCTGAGAGCCGTCGTTGCGAAAGGGGAAATCCTTCCGAGAGCTGCCGTTGCAGAAGGGAAAAGCCTTCCGAGAGCCGTCGTTGCGAAAGGGGAAAGCCTTCCGAGGGCCGCCATTGCGGAAGGGGAAAGCCTTCCGAGATCCGCCATTGCGGAAGGGGAAAGCCTTCCAAGAGCCGCCGTTGCGGAAGGGGAAAGCCTTCCGAGAGCCGCCGTTGCGGAAGGGGAAAGCCTTCTGAGAGCCGCCGTTGCAGAAGGGAAAATGTTCCGAGAGCCGCTGTTGCGGAAGGATTAGTGGTTTGAGAGCCAATTCTGCGGATGGATAATTGGAATAAGACGATTTGGACAAAGGAATGTTGGGTTTTCAAAGTGGGATTCCTCAGCAGATTTAGGAGTCTTTTAGTGGATCTATAGGTGGCTGAAGTTGACACCCAGTCCAAATGTAGTTGTGTATTAAACGTGCAAAGGTTTGGTGAAAGCCCTCATTCTTAGAAGTGGTGTGGTTTTTACACCTGAGGTCGGAATGACGCATGTGAATAGACGTTGGAAAGCTTATCCAGCAGGGAACAAGGATAAGTGACCAGAATCTGAGCATGAAGCAGGAAAGTGCTAGTGATGGCCACTGTTATCAAATGGACAAATCTGGACAGTTGCTTGCCCAGAGGTAGCAAGGACTAAGGCTAACCAACTGTTGCATGGAAGAGGAATTCCATGCAAGGACGAGGGATTTGAAAAAGGGAAGTTTTCCTTAAAACCCTGTCTTGCCATCTATGTTACATTTCCTAAGTTTTATAGCTGAAATGTATGAGAATATGTTTTGCATGCATAGGATATTGCATGTTGGTAAGAATATTGGAAATTATATATTTATAATGAACCACTAATGATAATCATTGCTTTGATATTGGCATTAGTGGCAAAACCAATGATGACATGGACCCGGATGAATATGTTGTTGATGCTGAGGAATGTGACCAGCAACCCTATGAAGAAAGGGATAAGGCAACAAGTCCATAACAAAGTTGGTGAGCAAATTCTGCAAACTCCTGCAAAGGACCAACCAAATTGGTCATGTCAAGGGTGTAAGTACGACCCATGCAGGTAAGAGTTTGCTTGTGATGAATCCCATGGAATGGTAAAGGTAAGAGACCTCACACCATGTGGATGTTGGAATATAGAAAGGTGTCATGCCTATATATGTTGAATGCATTGAGATGAATGCATGTGATATTATGAATAACTAACAGCTGAAATGATGAATTAATGATAATTCTGGAACTGTTTCGAAGGCTGTTATGAATGCAGGATAGTCATGATCAATTGGCTGCCAGAAATGCTCTATTGAAGAGCAAGGTGGTATGAATGATACGCTTGTGAAGTAAGGGTATCTAAACTTTCATTTAATTGCATGAATGATATGACTATACCTTGCAATGTTAGTATGATAATGATTGCATGACGTAAATGAGATTTGATAATATTGATGTGACTAATAGCTGGAAGTATTTGAATTTTATAAATTCTGAAAATGCTTCAGTGATGGTTGTAGCAATGAGATAGTATACGCATCCAGGCTTACCAAGTGTTTGGTTGATTGAAGCTCATGTTTCAGGTATATTATTTCGAGCACGGCATTGAGAGGTAAGACCCTGACCAATGCCAGAATCTACCATGTGAAAGAGCTTATTAAATTTGAATCGTGAATTTCAAATTTAAGAAATTGCTGACAACTACTAGTCACTACTGTCTTGCATAAGCTTGTGTTTGGATGTTTGAAGCTTATGTTTCAAGTAGATTACTTCGAGCATGGCAGTGAGAGGTAAGATCTTGACCAATGCCAGAATCTACCATGTGAAAGAGCCCAACCTTATGAGAAGAGTCTCATGGCTGTGAACATAGTTGATATGCACAATGGGTTGTTAAATTTGAATTGTGGATCTTGGATTTAAGAAAGTGCTAACGACTACTAATCATTGTTGGCTTGTATAAGATTGTGTCAGGAGGGATGCATGGTAAGTGGGTATTCATGTTACGATAGTAAGCATAAAATTATAATGGGAATAGTAATGCTGCTTACAAGAGACCCACAATTGAGCAAGTCAATTTCTGTAGTAGATAGAATTGCAAATTCTTATTGAATTTGATTGATAATGTCATTGCATGGCTATGAAACGATCAATTTGGATTGTAGTATCAGGTAATGATTGACTGTTTGGCTATTTGATGAATGTGTCAGGGGTACACACTGCAGGAAGACCATGTGTGATGGCCTGCAGAAGCCAAACTTCATGGGAAGGTTTTCCCTTATCTTGGAAATGGGTTTTGGGTGAAACGCCATTAGACATTTTGAAAATGTCTCATCGGCACTGCATGTTTGGTGATAACATGAGTGAGATGGTATGGGATATGTCGGTAAGACGTGTGTGGATGTGAAATGTGGAAAAGAGTTTGGATGGCAAACTGAGGGACTGTTAACTCTAGGAAGGAGCCTCCATTCCTCCTTAACAAAGGCATACTGCGACGACAAATGGATAAATGTTCTATGACCCTTGCTATGAATATGCATGTTTAATTATTAAATTTCCATATGCAGAACATGTTTGATTTATTTCCATGATGACCGATTGCTTGAGTATGGATCGGGCCTACATGGCACACACCGGAAGAGAGTGCACACTTTTTCGATGTTGAGCCATGAAAGGGTTTTCAATATTGATTACACTCCAGGGAGTGGACGCACTTCTGGTGTCTCGATACTTGATAGTGAATGATGAGAAATATGATTACGGTTTTAAAAGCAATAACGCTAATGAGTTTGCTTGTATTGCTATGTTGCTTGTGTTAACAGGCTAAAGGTAAATGGTTGGTATAAGTGTATGGTTGGTATAAGTGCATGTTGGTATAAGTGTATGTTGATATAAGTGTATGTTGGTATACGTGTATGATGGACTGTGATATGCCTGAGGATCCATAGTAGATCCTAGACCTGGAATTGGAGAATTGTTTACGGTCTGATAAACCCAATTGAAGGTTGGCTTGACTGTGTAATTATTTGATGTTGTGAAAATTGTGGAAATGTTACAGTGTTGGCTTGGCTGAGTAGCCTGATAAACCCAACAGTGTATTGGCTTGATTGGCAGCAGCCTGATAAACCCAATTGTATATTGGCTTGGCTGGACGGTCTGATAAACCCAACTGAAGGTTGGCTTGACTGTGCCTGATATATATATATATATATATAAGGATGTTGTGAAGCAACCTGTGTGCTGACCTAACATCTAAGCCCATAGGCGATCCGAAGGCTTGCAAAGCGAAGCAGGATCCTGTGGACGAACGAGGAAACGCACAATACAGATAAGTATTGGATTAATTTGCTTATGAATATACGTGTTTATATGATTTGGTTATGATGTTTTATCTCTAGAACAAGATAAAGCTAATGAGAATAAACTAAACATGTGAATTTATTCAATGTTTGGATATAGGTATCGCTGGAGGCAAAGACTATGAGAGCATCCTAGAGGTGCATGTGGACATGTGACTGTCCTGGAAAGCTCGGGATGAGTGGTAATAAAAAAAGGTGCTAGTAGGATGGGGAAGTCCTAGCAATTGAGACAAACCATGTGGAGAGACTCCATGGTTTAGAGGTCTGGAATAGACCAAAGACACTAAGTGTCATGACCAAGAGAGATTGGTCCAGC
>LPNX011068154.1:171139-186599 GCA_001517045.1 Pseudotsuga menziesii
AAGTGATTTTAATGTCTATATTATGCTTGGTCTGATAGAACTTCAATGGTGCATTTCACAGGTGAGAAAAGTGAGACCAGGTGGTGTACATTGATCATGGAAGCAGATCAAAAGTTGTTGGACTTGGCTGGAAGTCTCCTTCAAATAATTGCCAAGACCCAAGAGAACCTTGGGGAGATGCTCAAGATACAGAAAAGGTAGAGTAAAATGAACCACCAGATTTTGGAAGACTCTATTGGTTTGCAAAGGGAGGTGAAAAGCCTTCTGGGAGCAATCGGCAAAGGAAAGGAAGGTGGATCAGCAATGGGACAATCGTCCAAGCGACCCGATAAGAAACGGTCCAGGCATGAAGACTCAAAGGAAATTGAGCAGGTAAAGATGAAGCATCCAATGAGATGTTGGAGATGCAGAGGACATCATTTACGCCGGGACTGCCCAATGAGGGAACATGATGAAGGCAATAGCCGCAAAGTTCCTAGACTTCGGGATCAGGTGGAAGCTGAGAGCCAATAGGAGAATTCCATGCAAGCTGAGGAGCTTGATCGTGAACGTTCAAAGTAAATGATTGAATGTGGAACAGATCTGCAATTTTGAAACTTTGATGTGCAATTGTATATGTATTGTATATATGTAATGGAACACTGAGGACGGTGTTATTCCAAGGGGGAGGGGAATGTAATGTCCCCGGTTTTGACCCCGTTTGCATGATGTATATATTGTAATTAATCGTGGTGAGGAGCTCAAGGCAAAAGCCCCACCATTGATTTGTGTGTGTATGTTTCAGCAATAGGTATAGTTGCCAATGGTATATCGTGCTGTATGGCACATTATAATTGGCATCATGTAAACACGCACATCAAATAAAATAAACCACAACCAGCTACGACAGTGCAACGTTGAATGAAAAGGGCATGGTTCCAAAGGATAAGGGGTGGGGATGTCAAACCTTGGTTATGGGGGAAAAACCCATGCGTTACCACCTTGTGTGTTTGTCACCTTCCTTGTTTTGTTTTGCCACCTTTCCTTGCCAACCTCTTCAATGTTTCAGCTGATGGTTGAGGAGTTATGGCTGCTGGTGGTTGAGGCAGTTAATGTTTTGGGAGTGGGGTGGCAGGACTGTCAGTCCCTTGTCCACACCCACACTCTACCCACGACTTCCTTCACTCCACACTTGGTCTCCATATTCTCCACGACGCCACTCTTTCCCGGGGTTGGTTCGTTCTCCCTGGTCTGTTCACTCTCACGCGGAGGTCGGTTCATCTCCTCACGCGCCTCGTCTTCACCTCCACCGCCATCTTCTTCATGGTCTGTTTTCTACTCGCGCGTAGGGTCGTGGTCTGTTCATGCTCACGCGCAGGAACTCTGTGTGGTTTTGCTCACGCCGGGAGCAAGAGAAATCGTGGCTGTCGCTTGGGATTCTTGGGGTGCAGGAGCTATTTCGCACTCAGGGGCTGTGTGTAAGTTTCCTTACTGATTTGCGGCCATGCATTTGTTTTCCTCTGTGTGTTGCGGTTGGTGCAAGTTGCACTCACACACAGACTGTTTGGGGCGTTTTTCCCATGTTGTGAGCCATGCTCACTAATTATGTTTTGAGGCTGTTGTCTTCCCTGTTTTGTTGGCTGTGAGTTGTGTTTTCTCACATGGCTGCTGTTGGTATTGGCGTGACTTTTGGCTTTTCCTTTGTTTTGTGGACTGTGAACTGTTGCCATCATCCATTGTGAATTATGGCTGCTGAGATACCCTGGTTTGGGTGTTGTTTCTAAGTTGTTTTGGCCACGTTAGGGCGAAGAACAACTCTAGGTTGCCTTGTAGGCTTGAGTTGTGCCTCACCTTTCGTTTGGGATTGTCACCGGTTGTTTTGTTTTCTTCACGGGGCTATGAAGGGATTGTGTTGCTGCGGTATGCAGTGGTTGGTCTTCGGACTGTGCTGGCTTGGCTGGTTCGTTGATGGCCTGATGAACCCAGCTGTGTTGGTTTGGCTGATTGTATCCCTTGACTATGTGTAAGCCTACAATTGACCCTTAGTCCTTGAGGAATCATGCCCAGCTCGGGGGTGGCAGTGTGCTAAGAGATTGATGAGCACGCTGGCCTATGGTTGGGTGGAACATTGCAGCGACATAGCTGGTTGCGGGTGAATTCTTCATCAAAAGATAAGTATTGCTGCTATTCCATCTCTGCAATTATATTGATGTTTAATGAATATGTTGTATGAATGCATGTTGCTTCTATTGTGTATGATGGATAATTGCACCTGTGTATGATAAACGATTATGTACACATGGTTTCATGAATCATGTTGAATGCTGGGATGTTTATGTGTGTTGCTTCCGCTGATTATTGAGTAACTCTGCATGATTGAAGAATTATGCATCTATGCGTCCTGTTATGGATCATGTTAAGTTTCTTATTTTCAGCATTGATGATTTGTACATGTTCATGGGGCTGTTTGCCCGGTTATTGTGGTGTTCGTCGCATCCTCTTCACCGATCGAAGGGATGGGGACGTGATAGGAGGATTATGTAACCAATCTTGTTTTGAAGAATAAAGGAACATTTGGATTGTGTTCATTTCAGTTTGTTGTTATTTACTATAGCTTAGTTGCATAAGCATTCTTCTAGTAGTTTTTGTAGTTGTGATCATGCAAATTAGGGTTTTGTTAATAAATGCTGGCACATGAGAAAAATGTTCAACAAATGCACCAACCCTGAAAGTGATATATGTTATACCTTCCACGGACAAGTGGAAGTAGCGACTTGGGGATGAGATCATTGTAAGAACTTAGATCCATGGGATTTTTTTCCGTTATTGAGACAATGCAGAACGTTTCAGTAGATGGTCAGGTGATTTCATCGGTTCCATAATGCAAATATGAGTTCCTAGAGGCTATATTTTTGCAAATTTGTTTTATCATCAAGTTATAATTCTTTCTAGTAACGGTTGTAGCAATGAAACTATTGTGTAATGGTTTATGTCCAATAGTTCATTATTGAATATCAATAAAGAGTAATTGCATATTTGTATTACTTTTCTTGATGGGTATGTCTTAGTATCATCCAACAACTCTTGTTGATCTTAGTAAAAGTTATATATTGTCTAGATTTGGTTCTTTCAGGGCTAAATCATGTGTTGATTGGTTGCAAGTTCACTCGATATTTTTGGCATGATCTAGCCTTTGCATTGTATTTTGGTACAAGGAAAATATCAACAAAATTTCTATGTAACTTTGTTCTAGTAATTTCTTGTGATCTATACCTATGGAATATGTACATTGTAGCAAATGTTGTGTATAGATCACAATGGCATGACTGATTAAGTTTTCAAAGGTTTGAAACTTATCAATACTAAGAATAAGCAGTGAGTTCAAAGGGTCCAGGAGTAGAGTCGCAACTACCATAAATAAATAAATAAATCAACCTCTCATTACTCTATGAATTTGAGAGAAAGGTTCCCATGACATTATGTTCAACGATATCTCTTTTATTGCGCTGGCATAGATGGTATATGTCCATTGGATTGGCATCCACATTTGAGTGTAATGGTGTTTTCTATGGATGTGATCAACGATGTATTATGGCAGGTGTCCACATTTGAGTGTAATGGCATTGTCTATGCATGTGATCAATGATATATTATGGCAGGTGTCCACATTTGAGTGTAATGGCATTGTCTATGCATGTGATCAATGATGTATTATGGCATCCCATGGTGATTATGGGATTGATCTCAATTTAATGTTGTTTTGGATATAACTACTCACCCATGTTTTGGAAGGAGAATAGATTGAGAAGTAAAATTTAGGGATCTCAAATCCATACCTACCCACAATGATAAAATTAAAAAATTGCTTTATGTCATCACAAGAACAGATCTCGTGAATCACATGGATAAATATGGACTAGAGGTACTGGAGTTTTATGAAACTGTATATAGCCCATTTTGGTTTGTAGAGGAATTATGGAATGTATTGGATAAGTTGCACTTGAACCTTCATTACATCATAATAACAAGTGTCTTGACTAAAAACTTATGGCTCGACCTTTGATTTTATCCTATATTATTTTGGGAGGTGAGCCAAATATGATCTATTTTATTAGTTGTGGAAGACTTTTGATGAAGCATTGGATGGTTGTAGAGTGACCCAAGAATTTTTATTTATGTCGCTCCATTCAGTACCAGGTTAGTGTACCATGTTGCATAAAATTTATGAAGCGCATATATAAGGTTGCATGAGTATGTTGGTAAACATGTGTCATCTTTCTGATATGTATAGGCCAATATTTGTTGAGATTAGGTTGTGGGATAGTCAAGATTGGTTAAAGTACATTGTGGAAGACCATATTTAGCTGCATAAAGTTTTGGGACTCCTAAAGAGATAATCATGTGTTACAAAACATTGAAGCATGTTGCAGAATGTAGCAGAAGGTTTATGAATTTTTGCAGAAACTGATATTTTTGAACCTGAAGGATAGAACCCAATATTTATGGACAAATAGATATTGTGGGATCCTGTAAACAATTGTGAGTGGTGTGGCAGACCAAGTGCATCACATTACTGGTAGTGGATTTTATTAATTTAGTTTAGCTTGGGATTATTGTTTATGAGTGTGACTATCAGGCCTGATCACTCTAGTGGTTGCAATATATTATAGGTGGATGGTTTTTTTGGCAAGATGCAGATAGAGTTTATGACTAGAAATTTTGAGCCCATGGTGAGCAATTTTTAATACATCAGGATAGCAAGAGTCATGCAGCTCGGTTAGATGATTAGAATAGGATAGATGTAGTTTCAACAGAATTTTAATTACGTTCAACCTCGTATACAACATTGATCCCTAGTAGACTTGGCATTTTCCAAGGATACCATTCAAGGCATTCAGGTAAAGATGTGTTGATGGCCACAGGGAGATCAATGACACAGGTCGCCAGCATGAGGATGAACATTGTGTGGCTAACTAAGGAGGATACACTAGAGGAGAAGTTGTAGAGTATACAAATGATTGAGGAGGATACACCAGAGTGAGGAAGTTTGATTAGAGTGAAGAGGTTTGGGGAAATGGCCAGAACAATGAATCATGAAGAGGGTGCAAAAAGGTTCGATAGGGCTATGTGTTTGTGACGAGGTTGCACTTGAAGGATGTTGAAGTAGAAGACAAGTTAGATAGTTAGACAACTACATGCAGACATGACTCTAGATCTGTTGACTCGAGGGCGAGTCAAGGAATCATGGTGGGGGATTGTTGGGTCCCAATTGTGTGTGAACACAACCAAATGGTTGCTTCTCAAGATTGTGTCCATTAATGAGTTAGTTAAGTAAAAATTGGGTCAAAAATATTTTTATGTAAGTGGAGCTAATGGAGCATTTATTTCCCACCTCCTTTGGGTATGGGATAAATAAAATATTTGAGAGTTCATTGAGACATAATGTATTGTATTGAGTCTATCTTGTAAAACCGTCACATCCATTTAGAGAGTTGTGGATGCATAAGAGAGGTCAAGATAAGTGAATTATGCAAACCCTTTCTTTCCATGGGCAAGGGAGGCATATGTAACCAATCTTGTTATGAAGAATAAATGAAGATCCATATTGTTAGGTCATGTTTTTGTCTTGCATTGTTTTTTATACTTTTATTTATATTTTGAAGTTTGCTTTTACTTTTTGTTTCTAGAAAATTTTGTTGATAGGGATAATATTAATTTTACCCTTTAACTCTCATGATTTTTTGTTTCTTAGCTTATTTTTATAAGTTTTGCTTTGATTTTATAACCAAGTGGCTTATATAAGGCATATATGGATTTAAAAAGTCTTAAAATAGCATAAAAGTTAAATTGAGACTCCTAGACCAAGTTCAAACTCTTATCAATAGCTTAATATTTTGAAAATTATTAACATGGACTTTCTTGTAGCGCAAGACAAAACAGATGCATAGAGGCGCTACAAGAAAGTCGCGCAAGCTAAAATCATCATTTTTTGGTTCAATTTATTCAGGATTTTCATACCTGAGAGGTCAATCACATTGTGTGAAGGATTTGATATGTGTCTTCTACAGTTTAATCACTGAAGCATGTGGAATATCATCGTAAGGGCGAAATTGTGGT
This sequence comes from Pseudotsuga menziesii, assembly GCA_001517045.1. Taxonomy (NCBI): domain Eukaryota; kingdom Viridiplantae; phylum Streptophyta; class Pinopsida; order Pinales; family Pinaceae; genus Pseudotsuga; species Pseudotsuga menziesii. Next base: position 177,236 of record LPNX011068154.1, read on the forward strand.
GATATCTTGCAGAAGCAGATATAATAATGATATTAGAGCATAATAAGACAAAGGTGTATGGAATTATGTTTTTATCTGAAGTGCATGAAGAGCAAGTGAAGATAGTGGTGAGAAATCAGTGCTTGTTAATTGGGATTTTGAAACTGAGCAAAAATTAGGGCTTTCAGGAGCGGTTGGCTGGAGTGGTCTAAGCGGTCAGAGAAAGGTGGAGCATGCAATTCGACACCTGACAATTGATATGACCAGATTCCAGTATTTGAATTGGTCATTTAAACAGGTAGTCCGCGTGCCATTACTAGGGCTTATTAATTTGGGCTTTTTCTGAACAAATGACTAATGACAGATTTGAAGGCAGAGTACTAGTTTTAAATTTAATCTATGTTAAATGATGAATTATTAATCAATGGATTTAAAGTATTCATCATTTAAACAAAATAATTCAGAGTAGAGTCTTTTGGATGTCCCTATACTGCATTCTGTGTCAGTTTGTTAAGATTTGAAGACAGTCAGATTGTGGTGTATTGATAGAAGCTATTTAACCATAGTTCAGAATGAAAAAAGAGTGGAAAGACAAATAGGGCAGAACGCTCAGACTGAAGCTGGGTGAAGAAATTTCTAGATTGTGCACAGTTGTTTGCAGATGCAGGATGGTTAATGTTCTTCTAAAAGATTGAAGGTTATCATTCAGAGGTGTCTTACAAATTTGCTCAATGTTTAGACAAGGATATAGTGTCTTTTGACACCTTGAAGTTCAAATTAACCAAGGAGTTAATTGCTGAAGCAATAGGGATTCTGGATGAGGGAGAGTTTTGGTTCAAAAAGGTTCCTTTCACCTTTAATGCTCAAAGATATTTGCTTCCTGGTGTAGTTACAGACTGGGGAAAAGGTGTTCCAATCCAAAACTTTAAACCTGAGTGGATTGAGCCTATTAAAGTCTTGCTGAGCTATGTCACCTGTGAGGGTGGATTTGCCTTTGTTTTCAAATATCACTTTAGATTCCTCCAACATCTCAGTAATGAGTCTAAAATGAACCTACCTTTCTTCTTTTTGAAAAGCTTATAGAAGATGTCATGTAGGGTGAGAGAGCACCAGGATCATACAAAGCAATCAGTTTTTCACCATGGACTCATTAAGCTCATCATAAGTACTATATTGCATAAAAGGGAAAAGACATGGGAGCATTTCATATTTTGGTCAGGTTTCAAGACTGATAAGGAGGAACAATCTCAGAGAAGACAAGTAGATAAAGGTCAAACTCTGATAAAGAAGCTTAGAAAAAAGGTAACAATTAAGGATGAAGACAATCATAAACCAGGAGAAGCTTCAAATCAGGAAAATAAAAAATTTGAATTTGGACAGCGAGTTAATGATAAGGAAAACAAAGTTTTACAGTCAGAAATGAAAGAAGCTAAGCCTGTTGTAGAAGTTTTACCTGTAGAATCAATTCAAGATGTAAAAGAAGATATTGAGGAGTAGAAGCAAAGCCCTATGAGAGTACTATCAGAGGAGGATGAAAAATACTTATTTGATGAGGCTAGAATTCCTGTTACTAATGAAACTAGGGTTTTTGCTTAGTAAGAAATTCACACTCATTGTGATGAGGAAACAATGTCAAGAAAGAAAAAAATGAAGGTTGTTGAATTTGCCTCAATAACGCATCAAGGAAAGGCTCTGAAGATGTTGGGAGAGATTGCAATAGTTTGGAGACCTAAGACGAGGCCGAAGAATAAACTTAAGTTAAACATGAAAAAGCTATTGAATCCCAAATTGGCTAAAGAAATGGTTACAGTAATAGAGGATTCATCATCTGAAGAGAAATTGGATGATAGTGAAGATGGCAATAAAGGTAAAAAACCAATAGAAGCAAAAGGAAAATCTGTCATCACTGATACTAAGATCTCTGATATTTTTCTGGAGATTCGAAATCAAATGTTTCAAGAACAACAACAAAATGAGGTAAAGATTTCTTGTCTAGAGAAGAAGGAGATGGTTGAAGAAGAAGTTCACTGCAATGCTGAAAATGAAGAACATCCAAAGTTTCCTGTGCCCTCCACAGAGCTTATGAAAGAGGATGAAGAAATCTATAAGAAACTGAAAATTCCATGGACACCAGAAGGGATGCAAACAATATCAATAGACAAATGTATTGATTATGAAAAAGAAAACCTACAAAGAAGAATTAAGCAATAAAAGTATCAAATTGAATATATGCATGAAGCTAATGATGGATTAGTCACTACAAACAGGAGACTTAGAGAAGACTTGGAGGAAGTTAAAAGTCATTACCAGGAGTTGATTATAGTTTCAAGAGAAGCACTTGAAAGGAAAAGGCAAACATAAAATCAGTTCACAGAGTTAAAGCAAACCATCTAGGAGCTGCAACAGCATAATGAGGAGCTAACAAGGAGGATTGTTGACTTGGAGAAAGACCAATTGAAAGCGAGAAGGAAAGCTTAGGCCTTGGAGGGAATTGATTTTCTAGCTGAAGCAGCTAAAGATTTGTAAAGTTAGTCAAGAAATTCAGTTATTAGTTAAGTTTGGAAAGTTATTTTACTTTTGTATAAGAATAATTTAGATTGAACTATTCGATAGATAGTCTAAAAACAGTTAGGGTTCAGTTATTCAATTGATTTTGAAAGAATAGGATAAATGTAAGTATGAAAGAAGACAAATGGTTCGATTTTTTGCTGACAAGGGGAGGCTATCAGGATTTGTTTATGAGCTAAGTAAAGACACTTGTGTGTTTTTTGAGGACTGAACTATGAAATATATGCACTATATGCCCTTCAGATTATTGACTAGTTTTATTTCTAATTTGTGTTAATTACTCAATTGGTATATTCATTTCTTGTTTAATGTTTTTATGCTTGAAATGCTTGCTAACTGTGGGTGAAACTTAGTATTGTGTTTTTTGTTGGATTATGGTTTATATGTTATGCATCTTAGTCATTCAAATGTTCATGATTTAGTGTTTACTTTGGTTTTATGAATGTTTTCCCTCTTGTTTTCAAACTGCTCAACTAAAAAACCTTGAAAACCCTAGAAAACCCTTTTTTATTTTATTGTGATTATTGAGATTGTGTTGGCTTGTTCTCTTGTAGTCTGGGAACAATTTCTGGCACAAACACATATTATATTCATTTCAATTTGTTGTTGTGTTATTTGAGTTGTTGTAGCTTAGTTGTGGAAGCATTATTTTAGTAGCCTTTGGATTTGGGATAATGTAGATTGTGGTTTTGTTAATAAATGTTGGCACATGAGAAATGTGTCCAACAATGGGTACAACCTCTATCATCCATCCATGTTGATGTTGTCCAATGAAGAAACTAAGGAATTGTTACCCAACATTATGCTAATGCTTGGGTACAAAAACTAAGTGTGTATTTCTAGTTGATGTAACACCCTGGTTTTGACTCCCATTGCATTAAAATGTAAATGATGTAAATATGCAATTAATAAAAAGACTCACAACTAGCTATGTCAATGCAACATTAAAATAGATGGGAGCATGATTTCACAAGGAATAGGAGGGGAAAATACTTAAATCCTTGAGCCAATAGGGTAAATCCAAATGTCAAAGGGAAAACCCATAAAGCTGTCAACTACCCATGTTGTCTTTTATGCCCAATCATTTATTTCTTCCATAAGTTGGTTGAGAAAGTTAATGCATGGGGATGGGAAGAGTATGGCAGCCAAATTCGAATTTGGGAAGCCATCCATTTTTAGAAACATTTTTTTTTTACTTATGGGGCAAGGAAATGCCAAAAATGTTTCCCAACCCATTATGCATTCACGTCCTCCTCTTCCTCATGCGTTTTGGAGCTCTTGTGTCTTCCCCTCACATTTTATGGATTTCCTCATCTTGCCATGGCTGGGAAACCCGTTTTTGTGTTGCTAGGTGAATGGGAAGAAGATAACCACAATTTTGGGGTTTGAAGAGGCCATTTTTTCCCCCTGTGAGCAAGCTGGGAGTTTCCCTCACGTTCTTCTAGCGTTTACTCAATTGATCCAAGTTGGGAAACCCATTTTTGTATTATTCAGTGAATGGGAAGTGAATAACCAGGATTTGGGGTTTTATAGAGGCCATATTTGCTCCTGTAATGCCCATAGGTGTTGTCTGAATTGAGATTCATGATTTGGGGGTTCAGGGAGGTTGTTTTTTACTCTGTGAAGCCATTAAACGTTTCCTAAAATGATTTTCTCACCTGGTTCGTTTTTCCTCGTTTACCATTTTGATTTTTTGTTCTCAGGATATTTTTGTCTATACCCAGCAATTGTATTTTGCTGTGAAGTGCATCCTTGTGTTGGCTTGACTGAGCAAGTCCAAGGAGCCCATTTGTTAGATGGTTTGACTATGTTTAGATGTGATTGTTGGCTTGGCTGAGTAAATCCAAGGAACCCATATGTTATTGGCTTGGTGCCTTAGTAGTCTGAGAAACCCATCTGTTAATTGGTTTGACTGTGTCTTGGTGTAAAGGTTGGCTTGGTTGAGTAAGTCCAAGGAACTGATCTCTTAATTGGCTGACTTTGTTTTGATGTCAAGGTTGGCTTGGCTGAGTAACTCCAAGGAACCCATATGTTATTGGCTTGGTGCCTTAGCAGTCTAAGAAACCCATCTATTAATTGGTTTGACTGTGTCTTGATGTAAAGGTTGGCTTGGCTGAGTGAGTCCAAGGAACCCATCTGTTAATTGGAGGACTGTGTTTTGATGTGAAATTTGGCTTGGCTGAGTAAGTCCAAGGAACCCATATGTTATTGGCCTGTTTCCTTAGTATCCTGTGAAACCCAATTGTTATGGGTCTTGTTATGTGTAAGTCGTTTGTTCCCTAGTTCCTTGTGGAAATCATGCCTAACTCGGGGGTGGCAGTGGTGCTGAGATTTTAATGAGCACATAGACTTATGGTTGGGTGGAACATTGTAGGGACATAGCTAGTTGCAGGAAAGATTCTTCTCAAGATAAGTATTCTCTGTGTATTTAATTTCCGCAACTGTATTTGTTTTTAAATTATCATGAACATGTTGAATCATTGAATGAGTTTTGCTTCCATTGTATATTTCATGTATGATGCATCTGTACATGTATTTTACTTCAATGCATTTTATGTTATGTTCATGGGGCTAGATTTCCCATTTTGACAGTAGCAGCAGCTTAGTTGCGTCCTCTCTTGGTGGTTAGAGGGGAGGGGACGTGATAGTGAATCCTATGGTTGAAGAAGATGCACTGAAAATGTCTGTTCTACATCTTGAAGGAGAAGCCAATCATTGGTGGTTTCGTGGTCTTAGAACCTTGGGACATGATCGGATTTCATCCTATCAAGGGTTCTCCAATGTCTTAATGGAGAGATTTGATAGGAAACACCCTACACTTCATTTCAAAATTTTAGCACAATTAAAGCAAGGAGGAACCCCTGAAGCATATATGCTAGAATTTGAAAATCTCTCATTAATGGTTTCCTATGTTTCTATGGCTAGGTTGGTTTTACTATTTACTGAAGGGTTGACAGAACCTTTGAAAGGCCTCGTGAAAGCCCACAAGCCAGCTATATTGAAGGATGTCATGAATTTGACAAGAGACTTGCATAATGTGTTTTCAAAAACCAGATCCCCCCCTAAGCCTAATTTTCTTTCCAAATTCAAAGATGGGAGGAAACCATGGAAAAATGACTTTTTTTTTCAAGGAGAACAAGGAAGGGCCAAGCAAAGAAGAAATTGAAAGAAAGAAATTGTGGTTCACATGTCAGCAACCTTGGGTTCCGGGACATAGGTGTGGAAAAGGGAAGGCACACTACATTGAGGTTTTCTCTGAATATGAGGAAGAGGAAGGAGAGGAAGAAACACAACTTGCAACCTAAGAAGAGGGGTATGAAACAATATAAGAAGAATAGCCCACTCCTCAGGCATGAAAAATTGCAGTACTTTCAGGTGTACCTAGATTTTACACCCTTAGACTCAAGGGTAACATACATGGCCAAAAGGTTACAGTCCTATTTGATGGAGGAGCCACTCATAAATTCCTAGATGCAGCCTTGGTGGAAAGGATAAAGTTGCAAGCTAAAACTTTTCATGGTTTTATGGTCATCATCCTAGGTAACAATTCTATATACTGCACCAAATGGTTTCCAAAGCTTCAAGTCACTATAGGTAATCATACCATTGCTAAAAATTCTTGTGTAGCTAATGTGGCTGATACAAATGTGGTTTTGGGGGTCCAATGGTTTTATTCTATAGGGGGGCATACAGTGAACTATCAATTCCCTAAAATGAGGTTCAAAAATTCAGAGGGGAAACCCATCTTGTTGAGAGGGATGCACACTTACCCAAATCAAGTAGTGTCTTCTCATAATATGAGGTCTATTTTGAAGCATAGAGACTTTAAATGGGCTATTGAATGCTTAATTACATATTCTAAGCCTCACTTGAAGGTTGCCAAGAATCCTAAGGAGATAAAGCAATTGTTGGGTAAGTATGAGAAATTTTTTGGAGACCTTCCCCTAGGGAGGCAACCAAGTAGAGGGGCGGAACATACCATTGAATTGGAGAAGGGGTCCCAACCTATCAAAATGCAGCCCTATAGTCACCCCAAAAGGATTTGAGATGATATTGAGGAGGCCATTAAAGAAGTGTTGGATTTGGGTCTCATAAGACCTAGCTCAAGCCCTTATGCTTCTTCAGTTGTCATGGTAAAGAAAATGATGGAACCTTGAGGATGTGCATTGATTTTATAGCATTGAACAAGAAGACAGTAAATAATAGATATCTCACCCCAAGAATTTATGTGCTCATGGATGAGCGCCATGGAGCAAAATTCTTCTCAAAGGTTGACCTTAGATTTGGTTATCATCAAATTCGAATGAAGGGGGAGGACATACCAAAGGCTGATTTCAAATGTCATTATGGTCACTTTGACTTTCTTTCCATGCCGTTTAGATTGACAAATGATCCTGCCACATTTCAATCATGCATAAACAATATCTTCCACAAGCAACTTCATAAGTTTTTAATAGTTTTCTTTGATGACATTCTCATTTATAGTAAAATATGGAAGGAACACTTGCATCATCTAGAAGTGGTATTAAAAATTTTACATGATCAATCCTTTTTTGCTAAGCTGTCAAAATGTGGGTTTGGTGTGACAGAACTTTTGTATCTTGGACACACCATTGGTCAAGATGGTGTGAAGGTGGACTTGGAAAAAATAAAATCCATCATAGAATGGCCATGCCACACAAATCTCATTGAATTTAGAGGATTCATTAGGATTTATACCTACTATAGAAAATTTGTGAAGAGGGTCTCTCAACTCACCTCACCTCTCACTTATTTGACAAAGAAGGATTCTTTCCAATGGCATGAAGAGGCTGAAAAGGATTTCCAAAGAATGAAAGAGGTAATGAGCAATTGTCTTATTCTTGCATTGCCTGATTTTTCTAAACCATTTGTCTTGGAGTGTGATGCATCAGGGGAGGGCATTGGAACGGTCCTAAAGCAAGGGCAACACCCCATTTATTTTGAGAGTAGGAATCTCCAACCACATGAGATTATTTACTCTATTTATGACAAAGAAATGTTAGCCATCATGCATTCTTTGATCAAGTTTAGGCAATATGTGGTGGGAAACAAGTTTGTGGTCAAGACTGACTATAACAACTTAAGGCACTTCCTTAGTTCAAATGATCTAAATGAAAGGAAACAAAAGTGGGTGATTAAGATTCAAGCAAGAAGGATTGGGAGAATAATGTGGTAGCAGATGCCTTGTCTAGAAGACCTTCTATTTCTCTAATGGACGTTGCAGAAGATTGGAATGATATACTAGAAGTAGAATATTGCAAGGATAAGTTTTCTTGTGAACTTTTTGATGGGACTAACCACGATGATAGGTGTAAGGTGTTAGATGGATTCATATTATACAAATATAGAATCTATTTGTTCCTTGGTTCGAGCTTGAAGGAGAAATTTTTGATGAGAGCTCACGATTCTCCTCTAGCAGGCCACCCTAGTTTCTTCAAAACATATAGAATGTTGAGAGAAATATTTTATTGGAAAGGATTGAAGAATGCTATTAAAAAATATGTTAATGAATTCCCAACATGTCAGCAAAATAAAGTGGAGCACAATCATCCAGTTGGTCTCTTGCCCCTCTTGCCAATACTTGAACAAGAAAGGAAGAGCATTTCCATGGATTTCATCACTGGTTTACCCAAAGTACTTGGTATGGATTGCATATTTGTAGTGGTGGATAAACTCACTAAATTTGCCCATTTATTTGTTGTCACTACAACTTTCACTGCTCACAGCGGAAGGGATGAATGGATGGATACCGATCACGATTCACGGGCTAAAAAAAATATTATTGAAGGGACACCACTCACGGAATAAATGAATTGAATAGACACCACTGAATTGAAAGGGCATTACCACTCTTTGGTGCGACTAACTTGATAAGTTGCAAAGCATATACTATGCAGTGCACTTGTGGCTGATAACATCACAAGCGTTGAACCCATTCAATGTAAATTGAGTGCTAGTGTGGCCATTTTGATAACATTATTGGAGAAAAATAAAAAAATTACAAACAAATTAAATTGTCTAGGAAAAGGGTTTAGTGTGGTCAATTTGATAATATTTTAAAAAGAAAAAGAGAAAAAGTTTAAAGAAAAAGTAAAGAGTAAAAGAGTATTATTAGAATTTAGAAGACCCTATTATTGAACTTTGAGGCTATGTAATTGTTGGTAATAACTCCCGATTCAATTCTATTCATGGCTGAAACATTTATTTATACATTACAATGTGGCGGTTGAGAACTAGCCTTTTCACCTTCCTATGCAACTATTCATATTCCTATTTATTATTTATTTAGAATAATCCCAACGGATTATTCTACCAATCCCCCTCTTAATCCGAAGGGGTGTTCGTAAGTCCGAGCATGTTTCTGAATCTTTCAAACTTTTCTCGTCCAAGCGCTTTGGTGAAGATGTCTGCAACTTGATCATTTGTGGAACAATGTCGAAGATGGACTGTCTTGGCCTCTACATGATGTCGAATCAAATGATACTTTGTGTTGATATGTTTGGTTCGATCATGGAATCTAGGATTCTTAGCCAGCTTGATTGCATAAGTATTGTCGACCAACAATGGAGTGGAGTTCTCTTGTTTTTCTTGCAAATCTTCAAGTATCTTCCTGAGCCATACTATTTCTTTTGTTGATTCAGCTGCAGCCACATATTCTGCTTCTGTTGTTGAATCTGCTAGAACTGACTGTTTACGTGATCTCCATGAAACAGCTGCTGATCCAAGACTCATAGTGTATCCATAAGTTGATACTCCTGTCTCCTTATCGCCATCAAAATCTGAGTCTGAGTACCCA
>LPNX011068200.1:0-28370 GCA_001517045.1 Pseudotsuga menziesii
CAAATTAGCCACCAGCGATCGCCAAACCAAAAGTGGTCATTGATATGCGGATTTTGGTCATTTTTTTGGTCACTAATCTCTCATTTTCCACTAGTGGTACAAAACCTGCAGGTTCTCTTTTAATGGACTATCTCCTTCAAACAACATATCTTCGCATTCATCTACATTTACTTTGGATAGAAGTGATACGGAGTTGGTATGTTGGTCACTTCCATCAAAAAGCATCTTTGACATGAGTTCCTTTTTCAAAGAATCTTGATTAATCTCCTCTTCCAAACTTCTAGCTGGTCACTTTTCCACTCTACATTGGCCCAATTAATCATTTTCCTAGCCACTCCTCTCTCCTTACTCTACACTCGTTGTTGTTGTAACCCTTACTTTTGATGGTTGTAAGTGGTTTTTAGTTTTCCCATGAATGATCTTGTGATGTTGTAGATGATTATCCATTTTACCTAATATGTTTTATGATCATTTCCATGTTTTCTAGGGTGCACATACTTGTTGTTTATGGATTCTTTTGCTTGAAAGTTGAAGGGCCTAAAAGTGCACAGATCTCATCTAGGACCCTTTAAGATTCATAATAACAACTATTGTTATAGGATTTTATTCTCCAAATGAAACACCAAAACCATACTTATCGGTTAATATTTCTGTAGGGATGTTTTTCTGATCTCTCCCATAATTTATGATACTAATGGGATTGTGACTATCAAGTCAATGCCTTATTTGCATAGTGGTATTCCTACAACAGTACACTGGAAATTCTAAAAAAGTTATAATGTATGCCCTAAAAATTCTTATGTATGCCCCTCTTTTAGTTACATACAATTCTCCATTCTCACTTATTGCTTGCATTTCCTTTTCCTAACATTGCCTTTTCCTTTTATTGGCCTACCTCCTTTTCAACAATAATAGTTGCAGATTTAATCAAGCGTGTTTCTATCAAGGTGGCCGATTCAATCGAGTTGACCCCCAACCGAGATGACTCGGCTTTTGAAACGATTCGAGTGACAAGTTTGGTACCGAACCAAGCAAATCAGGGTATGATTGAATGGATCAGTAAAAAAATGGTCAATTTTTCCCAATCCTTACTAAATTGACCAAGTGAATGTGGGAATGCACATGTCACACACATGACACTTAAATTCAAAAAAAAAATTAACCTAGAAATATAATCATCGAGACTCTAAACCTACATCATTGTCGAGTCAATTAGCTTTGTAGGATTCCTATACATCATAACACTATTTGGAGTAAAACACAACTTGCTTTGTAGGCCCTAGATGCCACCCATGTGCAAAATAGTCAATCTATAAATTAGCCCCCAAATACAAAAACGTTCTTCACAAAATAGGGCATGAACCATGTGAACAACCTTCCAAGTGGACTAGCTCAATGAGAAACCTCCAAGCATGTAATATCTCTCATGAAATGGTGTATAAAAGAGTGTAAGCATGCTTCAAATGATGACTTTCTCCTTTGGTAGGGCTGAACACTACCCTTATGCATGTGTCTCCAAGGGTGAATGTTCCTCAAATAATGAGAGAATGCCTTCCTCTAACAATAAACCAATACACCAAGGTGAATTGGACCTATTTAGGGCTTCCAGAACAAACTTGGTATTTTCAATGTCACACTAGGAGCAATGTTGGGCAGTCCTATGGGCATAAACAACTCTAGAATCAAGTATGAGCATCAAAGGGACAAATCTGAGCACTTTGGGAGCATTCTGAAGGTCACAACAAATAGTAAAGCATCTCAAATCAGCTATGATTAGGCCAACTTTCAAATCTGAGCACATTGCAGCAATAAAAGATGATGATCAATGGAAATAGGAGGTGGTCTTTGCAATTCTGGCTGTGAGAATGATAAATCTGTGGGTGAAAGCAACCCTAAAATCTCATTCATATGCCTTATAGCAGCATCCACATGAATTATGGGCACAAACAAACATGTTTGACAGTAAAAAAGGGTATGAAGCAACCCTATTTCACCATCTTGGGCACCCTTGTGCACTTATCCATCACCAAACAGGCGTACCTCTAAATCTGGGCCAAATTGGAGGGTTAAAAGGCAGTTCTGGGCATGAATAACCCTATGAAAAGTGATGAACAACGAAAAAAATGGTTTTGAGAAATGTTTGGTTGAATTTGAGGGTTGAAATGACATTAACAAACAATTATGGGCACAAATATGGACATAAAGAGCAGGTCTGGGCACTCCAACAGCTTCAAACCTTCATTCTGGGAATAAATAAGGGTTGTTCCAACCTCATAAACAACAATTTATAGCAGTATCATGAATTCTGGGTGATTTTTCTCCACAGAAGGGGGGTAAACAAACCTAAATAAAACCAATACCATTTAATTTCAGACCCTATAAACCAAGTTGGATTGCGCTTTAGGTGATTCTCGACAGTCTCTTAAATGAGATCAATAGCAAATAACCGTCTTTGGTGGCTTTCCTTGCAACCATAGGTCGCAAAACAACCCTAAAAATATCTGGACATGTGCACAAGAGAAGTAACAACCCTAGTTGGCCCTAAAATACCAAGTTTGTTTTGCATTAAGGACCCCTGTCAGTGCAATGATTCTTCCCAATGTTTGACAGTTGCCCTGTGATTGCCATTACATGATTGCCATCTATAAACCACTATTGTGGTTTAATCATTGCTCCCATTCAAGAACAAAAAAGTAGACATGAATTCTCTCCCTTTATTAAGTCCACGTGCACATACTAACTAGCTTTGGTACTTCCTAACTTTTCAGTATTCCTTTTGACAACAAAAGTGAAACATGAAACAATATCCTTACTTTTAGCATCTTGCAGTGCTGATGGCTTTGATCGAACTGTATAAGTACTTTGTTCCCAAAGTAAATATTTTGAGACCTATGAACGAAGAGGAGCGAGATGAATGGTTGAAGGACTCCAATGGAGGATGAATTGATGCCCTGTTCTGCCTACCCAAAGGTCCTTTTATAATGAAGATTATCCCTAACTTATCATTGATTTGCAGTCCTATATTGTTCACCCACACTGCTCTATGAAACAAAGTTTTATGTCGATGTAGTATGTATATTCATGATGATGCTTGTTTTCACATATTCATTTTCAACCCTAAGGAAACGCTAAGTTGTCTTCCCATACTAATTTTCAACCCTAAGGCAACCCTAAGGCAATCCCATAGTAAAAAGAACAAAAAAATACTATACCCCACAAATCAAAAGGCTCTTAAATTAAACATATCATGCCTTCCTCAATGATTTGATGAAACCAAGGGGATGGAAAAAGGGCAAGGAAACATCAAATATCACTCACACCATGGAATAATTCTAAAGCTAACCAACTATCTAAACCACAAAGGTCATCTTATCCGGTTCATTGTAAGAGGGGCAAAAAAAATCAGACATGGTGAAAAATGGCATAAAATGATCAAATAAAAAATGGATGACATCAAAATACCTAGTACTTTCTTCAAGACCCAAACATCATTCAAGTGAAATGTCCACTCTTCACCACCATGGATTATCTCTCTCTCTCTCTCTCTCTCTCTCTCTATATATATATATATATATATATATATATATATATATATATATGCACTATAGAGTAGCACTGAAGAGGTTAAAACATCCACTATATCTGATTGCCAAGAACTAACATCATTCAAGTGAAGTATGTATGCAAAATGTTGCAGACATTATATCTCTACTCATTCGATTTACTACAAAGTGTTGTAGCTTGCTTAGTGCTCCTCTCTATTTATCATTTACATTCAACTTCACCGTGAAATCAACAAGTCCAGGAAAATCTTCTAGTACAATGCCTTTACAGTAATGGACAAATAATGATGTTGAGTTCTTGGAGATCCTGTAGAGTGGATGTTTTAACCTCTTCAATGCTACTATATAGTGCATATATATATCAAATCCCTAGTGGTGAAGATCAGACATTTCTAGATCTACTACTTGGCACATTTAGAAATGAAAAGAATGTTTTAAATACATTTATATCAGTCTGTAATATTTGCTGATTTATTCCTTTTAGCTTGTCATGATGATGCTTGTTTTCCCATATTAATATTCAACCCTAAGGCAATGCTAACTTGTTTTCCCATACTAATTTTCAACCCTAAGGCAACACTAAATTTATAATAATAAAATATTTTAATATTTAATAATAAAATATTTATGTATGTAATATTGCGTAAAATGGTAATTAATTTTAGATTTTTCTTATATAAATTTAAACTTAATTTTATATTTTTCTTCTTCTTTTAGATTTGATCTTGAGGCGTATGTAATCTTTCACATGAGTGTCTACCAATTGACAACCCTTGGGGTTAGCAACCATAAAACTATCATGACGTATCAATTAAGGAGGATGCTTGGGATTAGCAACCATAAAACTATCATGGTATCTAAAAAATTGAAGGTACCAATATCAACCTTAGGATGCCAATCTCCACTATTTTTGCACCCATAACCTCACAAAAACTCCGTTAAAACAAAGAGTTTGGAATTTGTAGGTTACTAGAAATGTGAAAAAATTGGAGTTACCAATAAGAGTGATGGTATATCAATTGATATTAGTGATCAAGTAACTAGCAAGTATTGGAAACATACACTATCAAATATGTGGTATAAACCTCAATACATCCCTAAACTAAGATCTATGGGTATATTTTTATTATTATTATTTCCCATTGATAGTTATTTCCCTTCATTTATCAAATTACACGTGGATTATGGTGTGTTTTATTTCGTGAAATGATATTTCTAGAGTAGGGATTCTTTACTATTTATAGGCTATTGAAGCAATTTAAAGGTAAAACTATTTTTTATCATCACCATTAATGACTCGTTTATAGGAATTATCTAGGTTCTCCTTGTTAGGTACCACATGTACCTTCTCTTATCCCCTATCTTTTGAAGGGTTGAAGGTATTACAAAAGGTACTGGATCACCGAATGGAAAAATATAGTATCCCAAAATGATATTCTATTGTTTTGATAGTATGTTTGTAGGTTCAGTGCTTTAATTATGCTAGATTGACAAAATAAAAGTTGCATGCAAAACAATGTCGTGCCAAAAGGCCCTATAATATAGTTGTTTTGGAAAATAATAGGAAGAAGACTGTCATTGAGAGAAGGTACACATACCAATAATAATAATAATAATTTTGATAGTACATCGAGATAGGTGAGGCATGCAAGCAATGCATGTAGCGGAAGATGTAGGTACAATTATCAAAATAGTTTATTTAGTCAAACTTATTACCTTTATTTTTTGCATTGACTTAGCCAATTTCAATTCACTAACTCTAAAATAGCTAATAAGTGTTGGCTAATAATGGTGACGATTTGTGGTATTATGTTTCATGGGGTTGCAACATCGCAAACTAGTGAAGCATAATACCACGAATATTCACCGTTGCTTGGCTGAACACTTGTTATCTTTTGTGAGATATAGTTCATGTGGACAGAGTTCTTGAACTCTGTCCTCATTGAAAATTTTGTTTGATGATGATATTAACAGGTATGTAGAAAAAAATTTAATATTTTGAAAAAATAGTTATTGTAAGTGGATTACTTCATTCAATCACTTAATGAAAATATATTGTATAGTCCAAGCTCTCATGGTGTTTAGAGCTTGGGAATTACTGGGTTAGGTTTGAGTTGATTTCTAATATAAGGTTTCTATAATAAAACACCTTAAAGAAGAAATCCATAACATTTGGCAGAATTCTGGAAAACCCCTGTTATCGCTACAATTTGGAAAATACTGGGTTAGGTTTGAGTTTCTTTCTAAGATTGACAAAATAAAAGTTGCATGCAAAACAATGTCATGCCAAAAGGCCCTATAATATAGTTGTTTTGGAGAATAAATAGGAAGAAGACTGTCAGTGAGAGAAGGTACACATACCAATAACAATAATGTTGATATTACGTCGAGATAGGTGAGGCATGCAAGCAATGCATTTAGCGAAAGATGTAGATACAATTATCAAAATAGTTTATTTAGTCAAACTTATTACCTTTCTTTTTTGCGTTGACTTAGCCACTTTCAATTCACTAACTCTAAAATAGCTAATAAGTGTTGGCTAATAATGGTGATGACTCCTGGTATTATGTTTCATTAGGTTACAACATCACAAACTTGTGAAGCATAATACCACGAATCATCATCGTTGCTTGGCTGAACACTTGTTATTTTTTGTGAGATATAATTCATGTCGACAGAGTTCAAGAACTCTGTCCTCATGGACAATTTTGTTTAATGATGATATTAACAGGTATGTAGAAAAAAATTTAATATTTTGAAAAAATAGTTATTGTAACTGGATTACTTCATTCAATCACTTAATGAAAATATACTGTATAGTCCAAGCTCTTATGGTGTTTAGAGCTTGGGAATTACTGGATTAGGTTCGAGTTGCTTTCTAATATAAGGTTTCTATAATAAAACACCTTAAAGAAGAAATCCATAACATTTGGCAGAATTCTGGCAAACCCCTGTTGTCGCTACAATTTGGAAAATACTAGGTTAGGTTAGAGTTTCTTTCTAATCTAGGGATTTTATAATGATCTTCAATGATATAGGGGTTAGGTTCTAGTTTCTTTGTCAAAACCCCAAATTTTCACAAAAATTAAAATTTTGAGATAACATAAAAAGCTAAAACTCGAGTTTACTAACAACTAAAGGTTAGCAGTAAAAGAAACAGTCAAATGATTAGTATCAGATAATCTCAATTACATTAACTAAGAAGTTTCAAGTTTTGTAACATGAATAAGGTTTACTTGCGTATTGTTTTTTATTTCAGTTTACTGATGAATCCTCTTTATGACAAGTAGGTGGAATCTAACTTTGAATCTTGGGCTTACTTAGCATTTATGCTAACGCAGAAAGATTACTGGTTCTTACAGGTTTACAAGTATGATCGAACGAGTAACGTTTTAATTTCATAAAGTATCCAGAAGTGTTTCTATTTGCAATTAATAAGCTTAGTAAATTAGCTGCTAAATTCCAAGCAACTTCCATGAGGTAAAAATAGTTTTCTTTCTTCAGTTTTTCTTGTAAACAAAGTTCAAATAATTGAGTTTCTTTCTTTATCGTACATAGCGACAGTAAAGATACTTACTATGGCTCTAAACTTGTAATCTTAGTTGCATAGTAACTTCTACTTTAATATGCATATCTTGCAACGTTATACTGATTGTACTATTGGTTATTATACATTATCATACTATTTACTTGAGTATCAAGCTAATCGATATTGATCTTATGCAGGAAAACTTACAGCCTATAAACTTCTTGACATTATAAGTTTGATTAGTGTAAAAACAATAGTGTCTTTTCACATGAAAACATTGTTTGCCTATACTTCTTAAATTTACGTCAATCCATGTAGTTCTATTAATTATAGACTTGAGTAGGATCATTCCATTGCCATTCTTATTATTTCTATAATACCTTTCTTGTATTATGTTACTGTCTACAAACAGTTTCTAAGGTTGATGTTTTCTATAAAAGTCAACCTTCTATCCTATGCTAAGCACCAGTTATTTTGTATAATCATAAAACCATTCTACCAAATATATAGACATGGTAAATTACTAGAAACTGCCAAGTTGAGAAACAACCATAGTCTATTAAAGTCTAAACCAATTTGAAATAAAAGAATTCATAAAAGTGTTCTTTTACTATACTAGCCAACTTTATAGTTGACTACTATTTGATTCGTTGGTTTTTATAAGGCTTATGATCATACATAAACTATTTTGTTTATTAGACATACAAGTCTGAAACAAAGTTGAGCTTGTAAAGAGTTCATGATTATACTCAACACTATGCTATGCAAATTTATAATTATCACAACTTGAATTGTTGTTTTAGAAGAGTATAACCATGCATAGATCATAATGTAATTAAATATAGAAAACTACAGTTGTTCGATGGTTTTAAAACAATTCAACTTGGAATTTTCATAAAACAAATGGTTATTATACCTTGCTAGGATTAACGTTGATAAAACATGGTTAATCAAAACACTCACAATGTAATCTAGACATTACTATATAATTTGATGAATTACCTCCTCTCCAAGCTGATTGGTTTAAGAGCAAAAAGGTTTGTTTTATATTCCCAAGCATATCCAACGATGCTTTACAAGCATAAACAATGGTTTCGAAGAGTTTTTAAACCAAGATTCCGGGGTTGTATAATGACCATATGATTAATAAACCTTCATGAGGTCGGCGTCCCGAGAAAGATTGATTTTCCCAACACCAAATAAATGTTAATCAAGGTTATCATATATATATATATATATATATATATGTTATGTTAACGCTGGGATGAGTATATATTACATTGCATGCATTGTTTGTTTAAAAATCACTGTGAAAATAATTGAAATTATTCAATCATAGGTGAACTATTGAAAATCAACCCACTGCATGATTTGTATTATTGAGGCCATGTGGTTTTCTCCTGGCCATGCATTGGTCGTATATAAAACTCAAGCAACCCTAACCCTTTTCTATTCTTCCTCCAAAGTTTGTGTTGGCCCTTCGGGCTGCTCTGCAAGCTCTCATGGCGGCCGTGAGTGATACTCTAGTTTCAGTTGTCCCAATGCTTGGGTTTATCATGTTGTGGTTCTTATGAGCTCGGTCCTGTTGTCAAACTCCATACCATGGGTTTTTACTCTGCTAGGGTCTTTTCTTCTCTTTTTCATTTGGCTTACGACTTGCTTGTAACTCCCTTTTGCCCTTCTTTCGTGGTATGACACTTTTATGTGAAGTTGAGGCTTCACTGCTGTTAGTGTGCTCTTTGCCATCGTCATAGGGTTTGGAGCTTCATGAATGTTCATGCCTTGCTTTTGGTGACAGTCCCATTACTATTTGTTTATTCTCTTTATCAGGTATATATTTAGTTCTATAATTCTAAAAGCATTATCCATCTTAAATTTGTAGTTACAGTAGGCTTTTGGTAGAAAATGAGTTTCAAAACTCACACACAGTGTTATGCACTTGCATGAACTAGTGACCACTCATTGCAAAAGGTGCAAAAGAAGATGTTAACTTTCTTCATGTCTCTTGGCTCTGAAATTGGTAAGCCCTGGTTTTCAGAGAATGGGTTCTTCCCTTACTTGTAACAAGGTAAACAATTGGGGAAACTTCTAAGCTTGGAAACTTGTACAGCTTTGGCATTAGCTGCAAAATTTATTTTATAAGTTAATGTTGGTTTTATTATGTGTAAAAACCCTCGCTTCGTCGATGGGTGGTCCTAGTTGTAAGTTGGGTGTTGTATTTGGTTTAAAATTTTAGACTTATGGCTTGTTAATGTAAATCATTAGTTTTGTTAAGACAGTTCTGTCTTCGAGCTTGAACTCGGTTTACAACATTACTATTTGACACTCTGTGTAATTTTAGGGTTTTATCCCTATTCGACTGTGAATGAAATTATTTACTGTTTAACATACTTTGTAATAGATTACTGTAATGTTTAAACAATGTCACTTAGTCATGGTTTATTTATAAATTATACTCGTTTTTCTCAGAATTACGAGCTAGGGTTTTCCTGTAGGAAACCATGTGTAAAATAAATCTTTCAATTTATTTTTAAAAGATTATGTTCCTTAGTTAAATTTGTTTTAATTAGTGTTACAGGTGGGTGGTGTAAATTTCCAGTTATAATATTATAATTGTTCTTTCACTTGTCCTCAACGGACTGTAAACAGTTTATAATTAATTTACTTGTTTATTAATTAAGTAGTCCAAGTAATCGGATTATAGTTTACATGTTTATCATTTGTAAATATAATATTTGCTTCTAGGGTTTCGACCCTATAATTTACTTTCAACCGGTTGCAACACTTTCAACTCCCATGACACCACAACATGGTTAAGCAAAAGGAATATCGACACAAGTCGCAACTCAAGCTACAATGACAAGCACACGAAGAGGAAAACAGACTCCATCAAGTAGTTCGACATCAACAGATCTAGTGAAGACAAGAATTCTGTGTGAGATATATGAAGCTGGTACACCAAATTCATTCTCTCTCTTTGCATTGTTTTCTCAAATACATGATCCACTAACATTTGAGGAATATGTTGAATAAGAAGTATGGGCACAAGCCATGTATGAAGAAATAGAATGCATTGAGAAAAAATAGACATGGGAGCTGGTGGATGTACCAAAAATAAAGATGTAGTCAGTATTAAATGGATTTATAAAACCAAGAAAGATATTGATGGGAATGTACAGAAGCACAAGGAAAGAATTTTAGAAAGAGGGCTCACATAGCATCCCGCCATAGATTTCAATGAAACATTTGTACCATTTGCACACATGGATACAATCAGAACCATTTTGGCTATCACTGAACAAAACAAATGGCCTGTTTATCAAATGGATGTTAAGTCAGCATTTCTGAATGGTTATTTGGATGAAGAAGTATATATGGAACATGTTGGGCACCCTATATACAAGTTAATTAAAGCTAGAATACAGAGTGTTCAATATAAATTGTTAACCCATGGAAGTCTCTTATTTCAAGGATAATATGCACTATATATGCTTTAAACACTAAGTAGCTGATACTGCAAGTAAATGATCCTGCTTTTCTATTTAGCGACACTCATCCCAAAATCCACTTAATCTAATCCACTTTCTCAAGAATGCAATCACAAGTACCTCCTATGATTCTTAATCTAGGATCAAAATATTCAGTAAATAACATCTAGATTAATTTTGCAAAATGTAAAATCCCTGATTACCAAACCATCTAAATATCCATCCAATTATCCTGATTGAGTTATTCTAGAAATCCAAAGTACATGAATTGAATTAAGCTACTCTAGAAATTCAAAGTACAGGAATGGAATTCTGCAATTATAAATTTAAAGGAACAAACTGCAAAGATCTAAAGAAAATAGTAATTGAAAGAACTAGGGATGAACAGGGCTGTCACAGCTATCACACAATTGCATAAAAGATAGTTAACCTATACAGTCGACTGACACACCACACCACTTCAGTTTTACAGGAGATGCAAGTACAGATTATTCAAATGACACACTGTAAATCAATAACTGTTGCAGCTTACTATAAATAAAGGAAATTATCACAAAATCACACAATAGAATAAATACGATACCTAATTAACTCAGCAATCCCTGTGGAAAGGTGGGCCCAGCCTTCACATAGAGATGTTGGAAGTAACACACATTAAAATGTTGAGATTTGAAGAATCAAACTCCTTGTATTAAAAAAATGGCAGATGAACAAGCAACCTTACTCACAGCTGATACAATAATTTGGTTAAGGTTCAACCCCTGGCTTAGAATGGTTTCCCATATTTATACCATTACAATCATAAATTATTGCTACTATTATCGGACAGCCATGAAGATCTCTGATATTCAAGATGCCCTAATTACAATAAGTTGTTACAGTTGTGGCAAGACGAGAGCAGAATATATAGTTGGGAAGCTGTTATTCGAGCCAGAAATAATGATCTTGATTGATTGAGAAGATATTCCATGGATTACAGCTACTTTTTGGCAGTGGCGCACTGTTGCCTCCAAATATGTCACAATCTATTGCAGTTACCCTTGTAGAGCTCGCATGGAATAATACACTGGGACTATGTTCTTTGGGAAACGATGGAATGGATGTCGATCAGCTTTAGCAATGAATGTCCATCCCTCCTTTGACATGTTCATCCTGCTACACCTGTATTCTCTATATCTCGAAATATCTTTATAAAACCATCATATGTTAGCATAATTTAAGATGTAGAGCCCTGATTACAACAATCCTAAGCATTAATAAAATAAGACAATGATTAACCATACCTTTATGACTTGAGGGGCCAAGTGAGGGAAAAACATCTGTTTAGCATGCATAATAGGGTAGGATGAGGCAAAAAGAGGTGGATAAGGGTGGTGAAAAAGGGGCCATTTCTAGGCCCAACATCTCCCCCCAAATGTCATGTTGCATGTCCTCGTGCAACAACATCTATTATTCTGAATCTGAATATGGCATTATGCTTCATTCATGGAGAGAAGAAAAGTTATATGGGAATTTAGATGTTCCTTCTTTTTCTACAAATCCCTTATGGAAAACCCAATATCTCCAACACTTCTGCTCTTATGCCCTTGTCAATGAGAAATATTCCTTGTACAGTTTTGTTGGCCACCAGATGAGAGGAAATTTAAATTTTAGTCCCAGCCAATTAACCCCACATTCCCTCATGCATCCAAGATAACCCTCAATCCTGGAAAGTGCTTGTTCAAAATTCCTATAACAATAGGGATCCCTATTTCTAAGGGTTGGAGTGGAAACCTGCCATCTCTGCTGACTACCTTCCAAAGCCATTTGTTGATGCATGGAAATCTAGCAGGTATAATTAGAAATAACCCTTTCCTGAATTTCCATTATATGCCAAGTTTGGATGGGACATGAGAGTAGACTCTGAGGTTGAGCAAGGAGAAGAAGAGGATTCCGAGGTTTGCTTCAGATCCAAAGATTAATGTGGGCCTCATTGTGAGAGAAAGTTTGGAAAGACCTTTCCCACTGAACAAGATTGCTCACAAAGGAGGAAAAAGCCCTCAACTGAACATCGCCTGAGAAAGGAACAAGATTCGAATGGCGGTCCAAATTACAAGCCATCTCATGCAAATAAATCTCACACAGCAAATTTCGGTCCTCAAAATCACTTCCGAGAAATGTTTCCAGGAATTTCCCCGAGGTTGTTATTTCATATGATCTCCCTTCTTTCACAACCCTCAGTTTAAACCAAATAAACTGCTCGAATAAAAACACAAGGTAGGAGGAGGATGGTACTTTGGTACCCAATAATTCCTAAGAAAGAGCATACAGCTGGTATTTTTCCACGTGCATGGACTTGAAATTTTTTAGCTCCTTTAACTCCTTCTGTAGTTCTTCCCCACGGAGTTTCTGGGTCATGAGTTATTCTGCCCATTTTTCCTCCAGTTCCTTGATGATATTTCTATGTTCAGTGAAGGAAACCATCCCTTCTTGATATCTCTCCACCTGACTCCTCCACTTCCTCACTTCTATTCTCAGGATCAAGAGTTCTTCTATAGGCTTCAGGATTTCTTCTTCTTTAGGATGTTCTTCCTTATCAGAATCCAAATTGATAAAATTTTGAGGAAGTTCAGTCCATACCTTATCACCTGATGTGCCACATTGAACATCTTGCACTTCTAAGATCACTTCTAGGGGTGTTGGTTCTTGTGTAATAGTATCCCTTCCTGGAATTTCTTCTACAACAACTTCAACCATAGGTAGTCCTGAAACAACTTATGGAGATGCTAGCTCTTGTGTAACAGCATCCTCTTTTTGGAGTTCTCCTATAGCAACTTCAGTAGCTGATTGCGAGGATGTTGGTTCTTGTGGGACAACTTCCTCTTGAATTTTAATCCTCTTATCTACCTGATTATTAGCTGCAACTTTAACAGGGGGATGCAAGGCTATTGGTTCTTGTGTAACAGAGCCCTGCCCTTCTCTTTCTTCATGCTGTTGGTATTGTAGAGTTGCTTTCATGTATTTTTCAATATGGAGTTGTTCCTCAAGGATTTCAGTGTCCCCCGAGGATTGTGATTGCATTTGTTCATCCTCTCCTAAATCCAAATCAGGAACGATATCCATTACAGGGTTAGCTTCTTGTTGCATCCTAAGAGTCTCCACAGAAATTTTCAGGGATTTTGGTTGTTGTGTATAAACATCCTGGTTTAATTCCTCATCTTCCTACTGTTGGGATTCCATTTCTATTATCTCTGTGTCATGAGACGATTCAAGAGTCATGGTGGAAATTTCTTTAATAAATTCCAGAATGTTTTCAATCCCTGGTTCTTCTTCCCCCATTTGGGTGGAAACTTGAACAAGAATATTCAAGGATGTTGGTTCTTGTGTATCAGCGTCCTGTTTGACCTCATCATCATTCTGCTGCTGGGGTAACATCCCTAATGGTTCTATGCCCTGAGAAGGTTCAGGGGTCACAGTGCAAACTTCTCTAACAAAATCATGAATAACCTCATCCTCTCGTTCATCTGTCGCAATTTGGGTGGCACTTTCAAGAGGAATATTCAAAGATGATGGTTTTTGCGTATCAGCATCCTATTCATCCGCTGCTTCCTTTTGCTAGAGTTTCTCTTGGGGATCCTCACCGTCCTTCCACTTAGGCTGTCCCTATTCTTCCACAGCTGTAGGTATGGGTTGTTGTTTCACAAAGGCATGAACTATGACCTTGTAACCTAACTGGTTAAATATTTCCCCACACATAGGACAAACCACTCTTTCTTCCTCATCACCAACCTCAGTAGGAGTTGATCCTTCTAATTGGTCTGCAACTTCAACCAATGTGTGCAGATTCCTTTCACTCGGTTTCCTGCATGCTGCCTTCCAATTTTCTAGTTCCTTCTGGAGTGATTGTACTTCCTCCTTTAATAGCCAATTTTCATACAGAAGTCCTTTAATTTGAGGTTCTTCCACAGTCGGTTCCTGTGGGGCATCATTTTCTTTGGGTCTCAGAATTGGGAACTCGATTTGTGCTTCTAGGGTTTCCCATATTTCCCTTGCTACTGTAATTGACCTGGTTCTTTTTCATCTTATTGGTCGTGATGCCATTACTTCATCTTTCGATCTCCTCATTTTTCTCTGTGGTGCTAGAATTTCAAGATTTGTGGTTGGTGTGGAATGGATATCCTCTGTTTCAACACTTTCTTGTTCTTCCTCGATCAGGATTCCTCCCCATTCAGGGGAATATTCAATGGTCAACAACTCGATGTTTTCTTCTGTTATCATAGCTCTAACATATTCGGTTTCAACTGTCACAACATCTAATGCTACTCCAGTTTCAGCCTCTGTTGTCAGAGCTGCCATATTATTTAATATTTCTACATGGTTTTCTTGTGCATTCTCCTCCAATTGTTTTGCTTTGTCTCCTGACTGATCCTCTAACCCAGTCTCATTCCCGCCTCCCCAACTAAATTGGAGGGACTCTGAACCTCTTGTTTCTCTGCATCCCCCCCCAACTGTTGATTGGAAGGATATTCTTGGTTTTGAACAGGCCCCATGAGTACATGTACTTTTATTTCCTCTTCTATTGGAACACCGGGAAAAAGAGCAGGTTCCTGAATTTGACCAGTAAATTGCTCCCATGTTTGGTTTTGTTGAGCAAGGGCCCATAAAATTATTAATTTAATTAGGCCATGGTGGGTAAGGGAGGAGTTTGGATGCTTGGTTGTTCTGACAAACCACGCAATATGGTGTAAATCATTGAATAAATAAAATGGAATGTTTAACAAGGACTCTGACAGAGATGAGATAATAAAGGAAATTTAGAGTAATAAACTGTTTGATACCTACCTTCACAGGTGATATATTTCTTGAGGAAAATTGGTACTTGATCCCATGGACGAGGCAGTGACTGTAAACTAGGCTCTTCCCACCTGAGGAAGGCCAGTGACCTCAACCACTATTGCTTTAGAGACTTCGATACGTAACCCCCAAACTTCTGGGTGGGTTTCTTTAAGATTCAAGGTGAATTGTAGAGTTGTCTCATGATGAAACCCATTCAGGTGTTGGAAGAATTCAATCCAACTTGCATCTTGAAAAATAGCGAAAACTTTGGCATTTCTTCTGAGTTCTCACATGTTTGGAGGTTCATGCCGAGCTGGGATACCCATGTTTGTTTTCCTTTAGAAGTGTGTTGCAATCCGACAGATTACAAATCCCGATAATGGAGGTTAAAGCACAAAGTATGCATGAACAACTGAGAATGGAGTTGAGTAAATTTGAAAAGTTTCAGAGGATAGGAATGTTTGGAATTTATCCCAATTTAGGAAAGGTGATGGTTATTAGGTAACATACATAGTCATTAAGTCGTACGAGTGGATGGTTAACGATATGGAGGTGTAATAATGGGAATAGAAAGGAAGGTATGAATAATATTGTCACATCCAGTTAATACTTAATCAAGTAGATAATCAGAACCATACCTTCGAAAATATGCAATGGATGGCGACCTTAGGAAAATAGTAGAGAGTGTGAAGTGCATCCATTTAAGTGTAATTATTATTGCAGGTATGCTGTAATGATCTTTTCTGCCGACGAACCAAAACCATCATGTCAAATTGGTCGAAAACATTATGAATGCTGGAATATAAATCGGAATCACCAGCATTAGGAATTGAAGCCAGATGTGGAAGAGTCGCTAACCATGGTTGCAAAGAATTCTTCCAATAATAGAGGAGTCACATCCGCAAACCATAGAGAAATCAAGCAGTTTTACCAGAGCGGTGGCCTTGGATTATAGAAAAATCAGCCAATTGTGGTGGAGTCGCAATTTCTGGAAAATGTGAAAATGGACAAAAGTGAAATGATGTCGTAGCTACTGGGAAAAGGTGAAAATGGACAAAAGTGAAATGGTGTCACAGCTGCAGGGAAAAGGTGAAAATGGACAAAAGTGAAACGGTGTCACAGCTGCTGGAAAAAGGTGAAAATGGACAAAAGTGAAATGGTGTCGCAGCTGCCGAAATTGAAAAAAAGGCTTTAAGCTGACGGAAGTTGATGGTGTTGCAGCTGCACGGAATGGGGTAAAGGGCAGGAGTTTACATTGTTGCAGCTACGCGTAACGGGGTAAAGGCAGAAGTTTTATGGTGTTGCAGCTACGAGGAATGGGGTAAAGGCAGAAATTTACGGTGTTGCAGTTGCACGAAAGGGGGTAAAGGCAGAACTTTTACGGTGTTCCAACTGCACGGAACAGGGTAAAGGTAGAAGTTTTATGGTGTTGCAGCTGCATGAAAGGGGGTAAAAGGAAATGATTTTGAAGGTGTTGCATCTGTGCAAAATAAGATAAAATAACGTGTTGCGGCTGCAACAGATTTGTTCAAGGAATTTTATTTTGGTGCAGGAAGTTACAGAAGGACAACCCTGGTCAATATGCTTGATGATGACCACCGCTCCTTAGGCGCTTCCCTACACATTTTATTTATTTATTTTTTAAATGGATCAAGTGCAAAAGAAAAAAATAACAATAACAGTAAAAATATCAATTTATTTATGTACAAAAAAATTTATGTAAGAACTACAGTGATTAACTAAGTATTGACAGGGGCAGAGAAAGATCCATGCCCTTGTTCTAACTGGTAGTCTGGATCAACTGCAACCTGTGAAGTGAATGCATCCTTTGAAATGGGATTATGGTACAGTCCTATCCTGTGACCATTAGCAAATAATGGTGCATGATTCTCATCAATGGTTACTAAGCGAACTGTACCATTATCAAATACTTTGTCTACCAGGTATGGGCCCAACTATCTTGTGGGTAATTTACCCTTGAAGTCTCTTTTGAATCTTGAATCGTATAATAATTCCCAGTCTCCCTCACAGAAGACCTTATTTTTAATGAATCGATCATGCCAATTGGATCTCTATTGCTAGATTAATACTGTTTGATCCACAACAACTAAGCAGTTCTTCGTCAAGTTCATTCAATTGATTCAATCTTCTATACTGAGCTTCGGTTACATATAAGTTCACCTTCGTAGTTGTCTTCAAAGTCATAATTTCAAATTCAATCGAGAAGAAAACACTTTTCCCATACAACAAGTCATAAGGAGACAAACTTGTAGTGTTGCTCCAAGTAGTACGATATGCCCACAATGCTTCCGGAAGTCTCTCATCCCAATCTCTACGATGGCTCTTGACCGTCTTGGTAAGGATGGCTTCAATAAATTTGTTAGTGCTTTCCACCTGGCCAATGGCTTGGGGATGGTATGGTGAAGCTATCCGATGCTGAATATGGTACTGTCATAGTAGAGCTTCGAATTGGTTTGACACAAACTAAGGTCCTACATCGGTAACCACTTCCTTGGGTACCCCAAAATGGGTAAATATTTCACCATACAGAAAATCGATCATAGCCTGGTCATTGGCTTTCACTAGAGCCACAGCTTCTACCCATTTCGTCATGTAGTTGGTACAGACCAAGATGTAGGATTTCTGCTTGGAATGAGGGATGATAGGACCAGCAAAATATAAGGCCCATCTATCAAAGGGTTCAACTACCAGTTGTGGTTGAAGAGGAATTTGATCTAATATATTGGGTTGGCCCATTCTCTGGCAGCTATCAGAATACTGGACATATATTTTTTCATCCCTAAAAAGGGTTGGCCAATAGTAGCCCATTCTCAGCGCTTTGTGTCTTGTCCTCTTGTCTGCAAAACCCCCCCCACAAGGCTCATCATGGCAGGCCTTCAAAATATGGAATATTTCATCTTCTCTTACAGATCTTCTAATCTCAAGATCAGGGCTTGTGTATAAGAGATTACCATCTATCCAACAATACCTGGCACTTTGTTGAATAATTTTCCTCATTTCTCTTTTGGACAAATGTGCTATAAGCTTTCTTGCATCCAAGTAGTTAGCGACATATGCATACCAAGGGGAGTGAACTGAAACTACAAATAAGTGTTCATCTAGAAAAGAGTCCTCAACATGCAAATTATCGTCATTGTTATTAAAACGAGATAGGAAATCAGCGACAACATTTTCTCTTCTAGGTCTTTCTATAATGGTAATATCAAATTCCTGTAATATTAATAGCCACCTAGTTACCCTTGTATTGATAATAGGTTTGTTCATTAGATATTTGATGGTCGAGTGGTCAGTGTGCACAAATGTAGGATATCCAGTGATATAATGTCGAAATTTGTTAATGGAGTAAAAAATGGCTAAGAACTCCTTATCGGTAACAGTATAATTAAGTTCAGCAAGGGCTAGGTTTTTACTAATATAATAAACTACATAAGGTGCTTGACCATCCTTCTATCCTAAAACTGCTCCAATGGTAGTATCAGAAGCATCTGAAGAAATGTGAAAAGGCAGGGTCCAATTGGTCCCTCTAAGGATGGGAGCTGTGGACAACTTCTCCTTAAGTTTAACAAATTCTATTTCGCATGCCTCATTCCAAATAAATTGCACATCCTTCATTAATAGTGAAAAGAAAGGAGAGGCAAGTTTGGAAAATTTTTCTATAAATCTTCATTAATATCCACCATGCCCCAAGAAACTTCGCACTTCTTTTTGAGTTACAGGAGTAGGTATATTTTTTATTACCTTGATTTTAGAGGGGTCCACCTGGATGCCATTAGCAAAGATAAAATGCCCCAACACCACTTTTTCACTCATCATCATATAGCATTTTTCAATGCTCAAAGATATTTGGGTCCGTTCACAGCGAGTTAAAACCTTTTCTAAATTTGTCAATGCTTCTTCAAAATATTTTCCATAAGGAGTAAAATCATCCATAAAAATTTCCATACTATCATTAACTAATTCTGAAAAAATTCCAATCACAGCTCTTTGAAATGTGGCTGGTGCATTGCATAAACCAAAGGGAAGCACTCTGTATGCAAAAGTTCCCCAGGGATAGCTGAGGGTAGTTTTATCCTAGTCTTCAGGAGCAATCTGGATTTGATTGTACCCACTAAACCCATCCAAGAAGGAGAAGAACTTCTTCCTGGATAAGGTGTCAATTACTTGATCGATGAAAGGCAAGGGAAAGTGATCTTTCTGTGTTGCCTTATTCATATCTCTATAGTCCACACAGACTCTCCATTTACCATTCTTCTTGGGTACTATTATGAGCGGAGACACCCACTCGCTGTCTGAAATGGGATATATAAATCCTACTTCCAAGAGTTTCTAAATTTCTTCCTTAACGATGTCCCTAAGATTGGGTTTCATTTGTCGTTGAGGCTAGCACACAGGCCAGGAGTCACTTTTGATATAAATGTGATGGGTGCACAAATTAGAGGGGATACCCCTCATGTCTATGTACTTCTAGGAAAACTCCCCCTTGTGTTTTTTTAAGAGACTGATCATGAAATTTTTTTCATCTAAGGAAAGGTTGGGATTATTAATATTCAGGGTTTTTCCAGACTCTACCTCGATAGGAACACTTTTCAAATTTTTCAATACCAGAACTATATGAGTGTCACTAACTAATGCCTCTTTTGTGAGATTTTATTGTTCCTCTTCACCTAGAGTAGTATTCAAGATTTGATAAATTTTCTTATTGACAGAAGTGGGTTCACTGATAAAATTATTAATGGCGTCATCTTCAGTTTCATCTTTAAAAGTTAAGGTATTCCCTATTGTTAATAATGGTTGAACACCCTCTTCTTCCGTTGGCTCCATCCATAATGGAGTTTCATCTTCTAATCTCAGTCGAGCTGGAGGATAGAGAGTGAGGTTCTTTATCTCGGTGCCATATGATATGGTCATAGACCCAGATCGACAACTGATGCAAGCATCAGCTATAGCTAACCAGGGTCTTCCCAGGATCAATGGGTGTCCTCCTAGCTGTGAATTAGGTTGTAAAACCAAGAAGTCAGTAGGGTACTCCCAAGAATCAACTAAGATGATGAGATCATCCAAAATTCCTTCAGGTTTAATTGTGGATCCATCTTCCAATTCTAAAATGGTGGGGGTTGGCTTGATATTAGTGAGCCCAAGTTTCCTTACAGTTTCAATAGTCATAACGATAATTGTTGCTCCTAGGTATACCAGTACGTTGGGTATCTATGTATGCCGAATATGCACAGTGACAGTGGGATTCCCAGGGTCATAGTATTTGGCTAAGAGGGTTTTCCCCATTATCAATGCAGATAATTTCCCTATGACATGAACAGTGGGAGGATCCCTGGGTTTCCTTCCTGGTTTCCTTCTACACAGATCTCGAACAGTTCTAGAATAGATAGGTACGTCTTGAAGGTTCTGAAGGAGGGTAATTTTAACATAAAGATTTTTTAACTCTCCTAAGAGGTTAAACTGAGGTTGTCCCACTACCTTTGGTAACATTAATATTTCAGTGTATGGCGGTTCCCTAATCAACTGGGGAGGCTATGTGTAGATAGACTTATCATTCCGTGTTCCAACTGACATATTAGTAGGATGTTTAGAATATTCATTGATGGGGGTCGTATTGGATAAATACTGTGGATTCATTACTTCTTCACGCACAAAGGATGGAACATCCTCAATGATCAAAGGCTCCACTACCTTTTCTGATCGTAAATGGATATCATTGCAGGGTACAGGAGTAAGGGAGTAGGAAGGCATGTTGATAGTCTCAAACTAATGGACTTATTTATTATTTGGGTTAGGGTTAGGTTGAGCAGGAAGCCGAGGTCGTATCGGCATATTAGGGAAAACATTATTCTTGAGTTGCAGCTGCGTCTACTGATAAGGCTGAGGATATTGAGGAGGGTATGGTAATTGAGGAAACTTTTGATTTGGAAGCTGTTGAGAGGGTTGATTATGGGGAAAATGGTTCCCTGGATGGAAATTCCTCCATCCAGGAGACTAAGCATTTGGTTAGTTCGGTGGCTATGGTGGCTGATCCAAAGGGTTCCAGGATTTAAAATTTTTCATTGAAGGTTGAGAGGGGTACCATTGAGGATTAGAATAAGATGAAGGGAATTGTGTATTCATATGCTGCATATTCTTCCAATTATTCGTGTTATTCAAAAATGGAAACAAGAGTGAAGTCATACCTTGATTTTGAGGATGCCAGGTATTTTTCAGTGCAATAAAGTAAGCTGGTTCCACCTTTGGAGTTGATTCCTGCAGAACAGCCTTCAATTGAGGTAGTGATAGGCATTATTTTGTGTCATGGTTTAGCTTGCATAGCTGACACATTTCTACCTTGTCAAGAGGGCACTCCTTCAGAGGGTGGTTCTTTCTAAATCTAGGGAAGAATACACCTAGTGTGAGATCCTCTACTGCTTGTTTCTGCTTTGCCTTCAGTACATCTATTTTCGAGGAGATGGAGCTCATCATTTCTGTTTTGAAATTTTCAAGGAGATTTCCTATCTCTGCATGGGTGGCTCCTCCATTAGATGAATTTTGAGTTCTGTCGAAGACATCATGTTCTAATTTGTCCCGTTTGTCCTGACTGTTATTCTTGGAAGACCCCCTGAAGTACCTTTTGCATAGTTCCATGATATTTTCAAAGGACTCCTTGGAGATATCCCCCTTTCCTAACAGGTTTAACATGTCTAGGCAATCATCCCTAATCCCATGAATTAGGATTATTTTGAGCATGTATAACTCCATATTAGTCTGTCCAGCTCTCTGCACATTATATAAAATCCTTTCGACAAAATCTTCCAGACTTTCATCATCCTTCTATAGCATTTTAAATAGTTCTTCTCTCTTATCCTTGGTATTGCAATACTCTTGATATTTCTCTAGGAACACCAGTTTCATCCTATCCCAATTAGTGATAGTTCTGCCTCCCAGGCTCATAAACCAGCATAATGCATTGTCCTTTAGAGTTGCAGGGAAGAGTTTCAGCTTCTGTGCGCTGGTGGTGTAGTCATAGCTGTGATAGAGGATATCAAATTCGGAAAAAAAAATCATCTGGATCCTCTGTCGCTTTTCCATAAAAGCGAGGAAACACGGATGGCAATATATTTTTCATGGGGGATATCCCTTCTGTTTGTTGAATTGGTAACTGAAGTGTAGCCACCATCCCTTGAGGTAGGGAATTACCCTCATGATGATGATTTTCTCCCATTTCCTCTTCCTCTTTGGAATCGCGTCTGCTACTCATATTTTCTTCTATTTTATCCTCTTCATTCTTCCACTGATAGATGAATTTATGATGGAATTGTGTCCACTCCTCTTTAGTCACAACCTTCCCATTAATGTGATAGATCAGATCTCGATCAGCTGATCTTGTAGTACTAACTATGTCTTCCTCTGTAGGGGTATTCGAGGGTGTTGCAGCTCCTCGTGTGTTCTCCACTGTAGAGCCTGACACTGCCACTCCAGGGTTGACAGGGCTTCTTCTGATGGGTGTTTCCTGATAGTGAGCCCTGGTAGAAGAATTGGTTCTATCAACCAGATCATCAATGAATGTTCTTCTCCCCAATGTTAGAGTTCTCCCACGGCCTCGACCACCTGCAGAGTTAGTGTTCTGGGATTTATAAGATGGTAATGTTGTACCCTTCTTGTATTCATGCAACTCAAAACATGCAAACGAAAAAAAAAAACTGAAGAAGAATGAATAAAGACAATTACTAGATGCAACTACAATAGTGTCTAATACTTATCCTCCCTGGCAACAGCGCCAGAATGTTGGGCACAAGTACCTCCTATGATTCTTAATATAGGATCGAAATATTTAGCAAATAACATCCATATTAATTTTGCAGAAAGTAAAATCCCTGATTGCCAAACCATCTAAATATCCATCCAACTATCCTGATTCAGTTATTCTAGAAATCCAAAAGTACATGAATTGAATTCAACTACTCTAGAAATTCAAAGTACAAGAATGAAATTGTGCAATTATAAATGCAAAGGAACAAACTACAAAGATCTAAAGAAAATAGTAATTGAAATAACAAGGGATGAACAGGGCTATCATAGCTAGCACACAGTTGCATAAAAGACAGTTAACCTATACAGTCGACTGACACACCACACCACTGGATTTTTATAGGATATGCAAGTACTAATTATTTATATGACACACTGTAAATCAATAACTGTTGCATCTTACTATAAATAAAGGAAATTATCACAAAATAACACAACAGAATAAATACGATACCTAATTAACTCAGCAATCCCTATGGGAAGGTAGTCCCAGCCTTCACACAGAGATGCTGGAAGTAACACACATTAAAACGCTAAGATTTGAAGAATCAAACTCCTTGTATTAAAAAAATTCCAAATGAACACGCAACCTCACTCACAGCTTATACAATAATTTGGTTAAAAGTTCAACCCCTGGCTCAGAATGGTTTCCCATATTTATGCCATTAAAATCATAACTTCTTCCTCCTATTATCATGCATCCATGAAGATCTCTGATCTTCAGGCTGCCCTAATTACAATAAGCTATTACAGTCATGGCAAGATGAGAGAAGAGTATATAGGGAAGCTGTTATTTGAGCCATAAATAATGATCCTGATTGATTGAGAATATATTCCATAGATTAAAGCTACTTTTGGGTAGCGGCACACTGTTGCCTCCAAATCTCTCACAATCTATTGTAGCTACCCTTGTACAGCTTGCATGGACTAATACACTGGGACCGCATTCTTTGGGCAACAATGGAATGGACAGCGATCAGCTTTAGCAATGAATGTCCATCCCTCCTTTGGCATGTTCGGCCCACTACACCTGTATTGTCTATATCTCAAAATATCTTTATAAAACCATCATATGTTAGCATAATTTAAGATGTAGAGCCCTGATTACCACAATCCTAAGCATTAATAAAATAAGACAATGATTAACCATACCTTTATGACTTGAGGGGCCAAGTGAGGGAAAAAATTTGTTTAGAATGCATAATAGGGTATGATGAGGAAAAAAGAGGTGGATAAGGGTGGTAAAAAAGGGGCCATTTCTAGGCCCAACAAAACAACCACAAGGCTATGGAGTTCTAGGACAATATCACAAAGTGTACAGGCTAAAAAAGGAACTTTATGGTTTGAAGCAAGCTCCAAGAGCTTGGTACAGTTGCATTGATTCCTATCTCACTGAGAATGGATTTCACAGAAGTGAAAGTGAGCCAATGTTGTACACCAAAATGAATGAGCAAGGTAACATTTTAATTGTTTTCCTATATGTAGATGATTTAACATTTACTGGTGATATTGGCATACAATAATTTAGAACAGTCATGGAAAGTGAATTTGAAATCATTGATTTGGGGCTCATGAAGTTCTTTCTGGGCATTGACGTCCAATAATCTTAAGGTTGTTTTTTCATATCACAATCCAAGTATGCAAGCACATTTTTAAAAATATTTAATATGTCAAATTGCAAGGCATCCCCAACACCAGTAAGAACAGCTTTAAAATTGAGCAAAGATGATGATGGATCAACTGTAGATCCTGCGCTGTTTAAAAGGATTATTGGAAGCCTTATGTACTTAAAAATGACAAGACCAAAAATCATGTATGGAGTAAATCTGGTCTCAAGATTCATGGAGTCACCAAAAGAGTCACATTGGTAAGCGGGTAAAAGAATTCTGATGTATGTAAGTGGTACAAAATATCTTGTCATAATATATTCAACTTTAGAAATTTTTAGTACTAATAGTCACAATGGTGGGAGCACAGATGACAGGAAAAGCAAATCTGGGTACACATTTCATTTTGGTACAGGTCTTGTTTCATGGGCTTCAAAAAAACATCCCATAGTAACTCTATCTTTAGCAAAATCAGAGTATGTCGCAGCTATAGGCACTGCATGTCAAGATGTTTGGATAAGAACAATGTTAAAATACCTATCACATAACCAACAAGAACCAACAACCATTTCCTTTGACAACAATTCAACCATTTCCTTGTCGAAGAATCATGTGTTTCATAAGAAAAACAAACACATTGACAAAAGACATCATTTCATAAGAGAGTTGGTGAACAACAAAGAAATTTGTTTAGAATTTTGCAGGTCTGAAGATCAACTTGTAAACATATTCAAAAACCATTGGCAAGGGATACATTACAGTATCTCTGAAGTTATCTAGGAATGACAAACTCTATACAGTGAACTCTGTCATAAACAGAGCATGTTTTCTGCTCTGAAACATTTTGTAAAATTTTGTTTTAAATTTTGATCTTCTCATAATTAAGGGGGAGTGTTGGAAATATTAATTACTCGTTGATCCAAATAGAAAATCAGCCGACTCTGCCAAATTCTATAGCAGGTCAGTCTATGGCAGAGAGTTTGACAGGATGAAGAGATCACGTCTCTTGTATTTAAGCCAGTTGAATTTAATTGCTAAAGCAAATTTTTTAGGTAGATAGTAATTACAGTCTTTTATGTTAGGTCAGTTAGTCAACAGAAGTTTTCTATATGAAGAAGAAGGTTGTAAATATACATATACACAGATGCACAATCATACCGAGAGACATACATAGAAGAGAAGTGCGTACAAGAAGAAGAAAAACTCAATGAAGAGTTTGAAGCTCAAGCTTTTGTGTTTTGTAATTGTTGAAGAGAAACATCCTGGTAAATTCCAAGTTTGTATTTATGTCTTTAAGTTTTTTTTGTTATGCCGTCACAAGAAATATAAATCCAATAGTTTATGATTTAATGCAAGTTTTTAGTTAGTCACATATCTTCTCCATATTTACCTGAATGGATGTTGTTTACATTTACTGTGAGTGAAAGACACAAGAATCCATAATTATTTCATTGTGTAAAAGTTTTAGTTTTTACCCACAGAGATTCGACACAAAATTTGTTTATTATTTTCTTATATGATATTGTGAGTGAATCACAATATAGTTGTGTCATAGTTAATCCTAGGTTACCGTAGTGAAAAGTGTTTTTTATATTCCTAAGTCTTTAGATTAGGAAATATAAAATTGTTGTGTCGAAGCAAAAGTTGGTCGCAACCTAATTCATGTCGCAGTAAAATCCAGTCAAATCCAAAGTCAAAGTAACTTTGTGAAAGTGTGTCGAGGTGAAAATTTCATCGCAGTTACTTAGTTGCAGTAACTCTGTCGCAGCATAATAAATCTGTGCAGTAATTCTGTCTCAGATATATTGAGTCGCAATATTTCCACAAAAGTGAAAAAGGGAGAACAAGAAGGTTGTGCTGTGTAGTAACTCAAGTTAATTGTTGCGGCCTGCATTTCTCCCTAGACAAATAATGGGAATAGCTGAACAAAAGTTTGCTATATCT
Organism: Pseudotsuga menziesii; assembly: GCA_001517045.1. Classification (NCBI taxonomy): domain Eukaryota; kingdom Viridiplantae; phylum Streptophyta; class Pinopsida; order Pinales; family Pinaceae; genus Pseudotsuga; species Pseudotsuga menziesii. Next base: position 26,759 of record LPNX011068200.1, read on the forward strand.
TTCATCATATTCCACCATTTTCGTTGTGCTTCTTGGTTAAGATATATACTTACTGCTTCGGGATATTCATCACATTTATTGCCGATTTTTGTCTAAGGGGTAGATACAACAAGGAATACAACACTTTTTCTCTTCCATTTATAGACATAAAACCTGGACCAGTGTGCAGGTTGTGCAATCCCATTGGCTTACACTAATGAAGCCACTAGCTGCTACAAACCTCCATTTTACTAACAAGTCAAGACACACTTCACCAAATAACCAAACTACCAGTCATTAACCAGATTAAATGATTGCCTCACAATTTTGAATGTTTCCTCGATTAACGAGTAGGTGAAAAAATAGTTGCAAAATTACCTAAGTTAATTAGGATAAAGGAATGCTACATTAACATACAACACTAAGCTTAAAATGAAACACTAACCTTAAAGATGGATATTTAAAAGCATAACGTTCATGAAACTAAGTTTAAGTTTAAATATTGAACCAATTTCTTACATGTTCCAAAGGATAGCATGCACAAAACGTTTTTCACTTGCAGAATGCTCATCCACCTTTGCTCGAATTAGACAATTTTTTAAGAATCTTGTCAAGAACTCTCGCTGGAAGGTCCTTCTTAGACAGAAAATGATTATGAAGCTGAAAAAACGCATATCTAACAGTTTTCGAACCACCGAATTTGAATTGAATAAATATCTCAATGACATAAATGGAAATATCCAAAGGCACTCCCCAGTTTCCAAGAAGTGCACTAAGTTCCTTCTCAGCATCTTTCACTAAGACCCAAACCTACGTACGCCTTCAACACTAGAAACAGAGTCATCAACTGATCGAACTAGGCTTTGAGAATGACCGTGCATTTCAGAACACTTTCAAAGTTTTCCACCAGCACATGAGCAACATCAAAAGTGACGATCCATTCCAAAACCAAAAGTATGAGGATGCATAGATTAATTTATGTTGCTAATCATAGGTTGCATGGTTGTTGCATGCATATTTCCACAACATCGCAGTGTAATTGGGAGTAGGTGTCACATATACTAGATGGTGGGTGTAACCTATAACTTATCAGAGCAGCAATGCATATATTAATTTATGTTTCTAATTACATGTTGCATGGTTGTTGCATGAAGATTTGGCATGACATCATAGTGTAATTGGGAGTAGGTGTCATATTGGGAGTAGGTGTCATATATGTTAGGTGGTGGGGGTAACATGTAACTTGTCAGAACGACGAATTTTAGCGGCGTGTAACTTCAGGTTATGTACCCTGACTGTATGCACCGAATATGTTAGAGATATCAGTATAGCCAAAATAAAAAGGTGTTTCGACAATAAGAGGATGTAGTGCAAAAAATTATAAAAAAAATGTTGATATTTAAACAAAATCATAGCATATAAACATGTGTTAACTATGGCACGACTGCCAAAATCCAAGCGACTACATAATTCCCTGCTTGCAGAGAATAACAAGAGTCCTAAACTTATAACAAAAGAAAATAAGTTATATGTGATCTCATTTTATATTATTTTGGTAATTTTGACATTATAAGTTTAATAAATCATGCCTATGTAATAATATCAAAGTTATTATAAAACATGAAGCATAAAA
>LPNX011068200.1:28546-38616 GCA_001517045.1 Pseudotsuga menziesii
GTTGTCTAGGAGGCCTTGCACATGGTCTTAAAACCATTTGCAAGGCCCTCCTAAACCATGTAGAATAAAACCATGAGTTGTTTAGGAGGCCTTGCACATGGTTTTAAAACCATGTGCAAGGCCCTCCTAAACCATGTACAATAAAACCATGGGTTGTTTAGAAGGTCTTGCACATGGTTTTAAAACCATGTACATACCATGTGCACATGGTTTTAAAACCATGTGCACATAGGTTTAAAACCATGCACATGGTTTTAAGCCAACATTTTTTTGACGATAATTCAAATTTTTATTTTTTATTATTTTGTTAGGTGGGAACATTACAACATATCCCCCATATTGTGTTTTTTTCATGACCCGTATTTTTTTTACGGATAATTAAATTTTTACTTTTTTATTGTTTTGTTAGGTAGGAAGATTACAACATCTCCCCCATATTAGGTTTTTTTGACCGACATTTATTTTGGCATATAATTAAAAAAAAAATTATTAATAAAAGTAACGTTACGTAACGTTACAAGATCTCCCCCATACCGGGCTGTAGAGCGCCTCTCGGCGCAATGACATATATTGAATTTATAAAAAATATATTATTGTTTATATATTAAAATATTAAAAAATAAAGTAAACATACATGTGCATGTATATAAATTATGATGATAATGAGAAGATTTTAAATAGATTAATTTAAACTTTTATCTTTTAATTCTTCCAAGGTATACATTATTTTTAAGATTAAAAAATTACATTTTAAATCATTTATTTTTTTAACAAATTAGAACAAAATCTAAGTTTAAATATAACTTATTATATTTGGCAGCGATAACGACAACGATAGTGATGACAAAAGTGCACCATAACGAAGAATAAATCTAATTGAGTAGGATAACAACTTCATATATTTTATCATTCAAGTTAGACTTAAAAATCAATAGCTTGTGCCTTATAAAGTATGTTTTCTAAAACATATAATTTTTTTAATTTGTTGCAAAGTTAATGTTTATTGATTATCAAATACAATATTGAATGTGATTACAACAATACTATATTGACAATATTTAGTGATTAATTGTAGACATCATGTAAAAGAATCCCAATAATAGTTAGGATTATTCAATAATCCTCTCTTGTCCACCTTAGTTATTTTAGTAGTTTCCTAGTTTAGGATAATTTTGTAGACACCTTAGTGCTATGCAAATGTTATTTGGGCCCAAAAGACACTTTATGCACTCTCATGCATGATTTAGGATCTCCATAGATTAACCCCTAGATTTTAAGAGCCCACTTCGAGTTCTGGGAGTCCCACCTTTAGTTCACCCTCACCTGAGTGGAGAGTTAGCCTCTGATTGTTAGTTTTTATAAGTTATTTTACTTAGGATATTTATTTGAAAGAATAAAAATCACAACAATACGTCAAAGATACACAAGACACATAGATTTTCATCGGGGAAACCATAAAGCAAAAAACCCTGCAAATTTCCTCTGAATAGTTTCGTCACAAAGATAACATGACAAGCTAGAATAACCCAAGAACAATATGTTTGCAATAGCTCTCTATCCCTCCTCTTCCTCTCTCTCCTAAGGCACACATAAGAGAGAAAGGGAAGTGTCTAACAGATGAGGAGGGAGCCTCCATACTTATATTATTCCATTGAGTTGTTAACTCAACAACTAGGTCGGCCAGGTTACTTGTGGGGTCGACCTACCTAAGAATACTCATAAATACATTTTATTTTATTTAACCTAGGGACTATTTCCCTGACTTACAACAAAGGGTTTACCTTAGTGACCATACATGATGATGACATCCCCAAGGGAGAAACAAACAACCTTGGCGGGGGAATAACAATATACAATAGTAATATACATCAGAATATCTTCTGAAGTTACAATTGCAACAAAATTCCCTCTTAACTAGGAAGGTATTCTCTCACCACAGTCATCAACACATCTGGTCATCATCATTAAGTCATCATCATCGTTGCTTCCATTTCCCTCACATTTTCCAATCTATAGCATCTATCCTTCATAGGAAGTTTCTGCAAAGCCAACCCTTTTTCATGCTAGATGTAGGCCTAGATGTTATGTATCTAAATATTTGTGAGCCATTATTTTAAATATTAAATGTAGAATTAGTTAAACTAACGTAGGGTCACACCATTTCATAGAAGAGGTGGGCTTTTACCTATAAAAGGTCCTCTCCATTATTGTTAAAAACCACCATATTATTCGATTATCATTTCATTGTGGGTTTTAAATTTGAATCATGTGGGTTTAGAATTTTTTCTGCTTCAAGTGGTATTAGATCCATCGGCTCCTCGGCACCTTCCGCAACTCGACTCCACCACCACTGCCTTCCCCACTGCACCACCTTCCTCACTTGATCCACTACTCCACGTTCTCTTCCCCACCACACCACTTCCCCATCTGCTCCATGTTCTCCACTGTTCTACGCATTATCTCCCACGTGCTACTCCATTCCTCCATGCTCACCCTCCACTGCCGCACTGCCCATCCTTCTTTCATCGCCCTCCATTGTCACCCTCCACCACCACCCACTTACACATCCTCACACCTTCCCTTCGTCGTCCAGCAGTCTATGCATGTCCACCCTTGCCATCCTTCTCATTTTTGCATCCTCTTCACTGCATCGTCACTCCACCTTACCTCACCACGCCATCTTCCCATGACCTGCAAAAAAAACAACAAATAAATATTATAATATTAGATATATTCAAATATATTCAAATATATTATATTTATAATATTTCAATTTTTTATTATCACATTAAATAATAAAATAAAAATGTTAATATATAATAATTAATTATTATTTTTAAAAACATCTCACCACTCTTAGTAAACAAAAGTATAATTCCTCCCTGCACAAGACAAATGTCAGAGATGAATGAACTAAAGAAATAATGGCAAAATTAGAGTTTAACCAAGTCCAAGGTTCTAAACATCTCAAAGGATTACACTTAAGACTCAACCAATTCGAAGCAGAGCTACACAAAGGAAAAAATGAATTATAAGAGACTGTAAAAAAAAAAGTCAACGAAGCGGTATCTTGGGAGATGGAAGGAGTAAAAAGGGAAATATTAGTATTGTTTGAATTCGGATTAAGCAGACTCGAGCACCATTTAGAAGACACAATTACCACATTAGTTGGCAAGGTGACAAAGGTGGACCAACCATCCTCAAGTTCAATCCATCATAAGACAATACCTCCCAGAAGGGAAATTCCACAAGAAGAGTTCGATCACGATCACTCTCCAAATCATGAAAAATCGCTCTCTCCTCCAAAAATAAGTGGATGTCAAATGAAACCCAAGTTAGAATTTTAAAAATTCAATGGCAACACAAAAAGGAGCGTAGCATGAATCAACAAGGAAAAATAATGTTTTTCCATACACAATATCACAGCTGACGAAGAAATGACAAAATATGCCTCGATGCAACTAGAAGATCGAGCTTACAATTGGTACATGTGGTGGAAGGTTACAACATGGACAACTAAGCCCAAGTGGAACACGTTCAAAAATTATTTCTTCAAGAGGTTTGAAGATTTGAAAGAAAAATACTTATTTGTAAAACTCATGAGACTGCAGCAGAAAGGTGACGTCGATGAATACACCGACGAATGGGAATACCTGGAGACAAGTGTGATGGAACTCACAGATAGTGAATTCCTACAAACTTATGTGTGCAGACTAAAACCCTATATTAGAGATGAACTAGAGCTACTAAATGTATGAACCTTGGACAAGGAAATTTTGCAAGGCAAAAATCATTGAGGAAAAGTTTAAAAATTGTGGAACATGAACCGTGACAAAGATCGAAGGTCCATCCAAAATACAAAAACCGACACCAAATACCAGCCACCACATCTAAGAAGTGACAACAAACCCACTTTAGAAGTCCAATGAATGAAAAAAGGAAAGTGTAAATATTGTAGAGAGAAGTGGGACCCAAGACACAGATGTTTGAAAAAAGAGACCACCAAGAACTTATATCAATGTGAAGCAGACGAGGAAGACAAGTCAGATAACAAGGAATCTGACATAGAAGAAATAAGTGACATCTAGAATCCTCCATCAGATTTAGAAGATGAATAAAATCCCAAGATATCAATTGCAACCATAATGAGAATATACCAACCACAAACATTAAAACTTAAAGGGAATATAAAAAATAACAATGTTGTCGTCCTATTCGACACAAGAAGTACCCATAATTTCATTGACGTAAGTGTTGCAAAGAGGCTTAACCTTTTCATATATCTAATACCCAACATGAAGGTAATGGTTGCAGATGGAAATAATATTGAAAAGTTGGGAAAATGCCACAAATTCAAGCTACAAATACAAGACTATAACCTTGAGTCAGAATTTTATGTAGTGCCCTGAGGAGGAGTTGATGCGGTATTAGGAATTTAGTGGCTGCAAAGCCTAGGTACCTACTCAGCAAACCACCAAGAACACTTTATACAATTTAAGTGGCAAGGGGAAAAATACAAATTATATGGATCCCAACCCCCTCACACACAAATTGTGTTATCCCACAAACTGGAGAAGCTAATTTGAAATGGAGAACCAGAATTGGTTAAACTAGGTCAACCAGATATCTAAGGACTAATCCAAAAATACAAAAAATTATTCACAGATCTCCTCATGGAGTTACCACCAGAAAGGAATATCTATCATGTCATTGAAATCAAGTCTGGATCAAGCTCTTTCAATGTTAAACCCTATAGGTCCCCACAGCATCATAAGACAGAGATTGAAAGATTAATCCACAATTTACAGAAGTGTGGAGTAATTACAAAAATGTGAAGTCCTTATGCTGCACCAGTAGTATTGGTACAGAAGAAGGATGGATCATTTAGGCTATGCATCGATTACAGAGGACTAAACAAGATAACTATTAAAGACAAATTCCCCTTCCATTTATCGATGAATTGCTGGACGAGCTGCATGGCACAAGGTACTTTTCAAAATTAGACATAAGTTCAGGATATTACCAAATAAAAGTAACGCTAGAAGATGTGGCGAAGACATCTTTCCAAACCCATGAAGGCGATTATGAGTTTAAGGTAATTCCTTTGGGCTAACTAACACTCCAGTGACATTTCAAGCAACCATGAATAACCTATTTCATCCCTTCCTAAGGAATTTTGTACTAGTTTTTTTATGACATCCTTATATATAGTAAGACATGGAAGGACCATCTCACACACCTGGAACAAGTGATCTCTATTTTAAAATAAAATTAGTTCTACGCCAAGATGTCCAAATGCACGTTCGATAAGGAAGAAGTGAGCTATATTGGTCGTGTAATATCTAAAGGAGTCAAGGTAGATCTAGAAAAAAATCAAATCAATCACAGACTGGTCCAAACTACTAACATCTCCAAGTTAAGGGGATTCCTTGGGCTAACTGGATACTAGAGAAGATTCATCGGTAATCGTGCACACATAACCGCACCCTTATCCAACCTTCTAAAAAAGAATGCATTCCAATGGAGTGAAGAAGTGGAAACATGTTTTGAAGCCTTGAAATAAATTATGTCCTCCACACATGTAATAGCTACCCCATATTTCTCCAAACCATTTGTGATAGAATGTGACACTTTAGGTTATGGTTTGGGAGCAGTACTAATTCAAGATGAACACCCGATAGCTTTTGAGAGCAGGAAACTAAACAAGCGAGAACAATTGAAGTATACATATGATAAGGAAATGTTGGAAATTATACAGGCATTGGAAAAGTGGAGAAAATACCTCCTAGGGAGGAAATTCATGATCCACATGGACCACAATAGTCTTCAATACCTACTTCAATAGAAAACATTGTCCACACAACAACAAAAGTGGATAGAAAAAGTTGTTTCTTTCGACATGGAAATTATACACAAAAAGGGAAAGGAAAATGTAGTCGCTAATGCACTCTCCAAAATATATGAGTATATTACCTCTTACTCCATCTCTGTCGCTATTATAGAATGGCTAGATGAAATTCCAAGACAATACGCCAAGAACCCAGAAACAAGCACTATAATTATCAATTCCAACCATGACCCCAAGTTTGAATGGAAAAACGCTATCCTTTGGTATAAAGAGAGGATTTATTTAAACTCAAACTCTAAGTTCAAGGTTAATGTCATGAAGGAATCCCATGATTCACCAGCCATGAGACACATAGGATTCTTCAAATCTTATTATAATGCAAGAAGATCATTTTTCTGGAAGGGAATGCAAAAACATATCCAACATTATGTGGCACAATGCGAGAAATTCCAGAGGAACAAAAACAAAAATGTCTTAACCCAGGGTTACTCCATCCCCTACACATTCCCAACTAGAAATGGGAAGATATATCAGTGGAATTCATCGATGTCTTACCTTCATCGGAAGGTAAGGACAAAATCCTTGTAGTGGTCAATCAATTAACCAAATTTGCACACTTCATGTCAATAAAAAAAACAGACACGACAAAACATATTGCAGATGTATTTTGCAAAAATATCTATAAATTACATGGCTTCCCAAAAGTCATCATCAGCGATAGAGATGCAAAATTTAATGGAAAATTTTGGAGGGAATTTTTCAAACAAGTAGGCACATCACTCAATATGATCTTAGCTTACCACCCCCAAACAAATGGTGATACTGAAGTCGTAAATAAATGCTTAGAAGCATATCTACATTGTTTCGTAATTGGTAAAAAAAGGCATTGGTATCAATGGTTACACTTAGAATACTGGTGGTACAATTCAACATACCACACATTCGCAAAAGTGACCCCTTTCCAAGCTTTATATGGGTATGAACCTCCAAATTGGAAGGAGTTAGTTCTGAACGACACTAATCTTCCAGAAGTAAGGACCCAACTAGAGAAATCTCAAAAAACAATTGAATTACTCAAGGATAACTTAATCATGGCACAAAACCACATGAGGCAATAGGTAGACCAACACAGAACCAAAAGAGAATTTGAAGTAGGAGACTGGGTTTTCTTAATACTCCAACACTATAAACAGGTATCCCTTAAAAGTGGAGGAAAAAACAAGTTGGCCACAAATTTATATGGACCGTAACAGATTACCTAGAAGATTAGTCAAGTTGCATATAAATTACAGTTACGAGATAAAATTCATATCCACAATGTCTTCCATGTATCATGTCAAAAAAATGTTGGGGCAACATCAAACAGTACAAACAATAATTTGCATGTTAGATGATGAAGGGATGATCATTTGGGAACCAGAGGCAATCTTTGCAACCCAAGAAAGAAAATTTCGTTTTTGAACACTCAAGGAATATCTCATTAGGTGGAATAATTTTCCAGATGAAGACACATCATGGGAGATAGAACAATGTCGTCAACAATACCCGTCCTTACCCTTTCTTTGAGTACAAAGCATTCTAAAAGACGGTGGAAATGTTATGCATCTAAATATTTGTGAGCCATTATTTTAAATATTAAATGTAGAATTAGTTAAACTAACATAGGGTCACACCATTTCATCGAAGAGGTGTGTTTTGACCTATAAAAGGTCTTCTCCATTATTGTAAAAAACCATCATATTATTCAATTATCATTTCATTGTGGGTTTTAAATTCGATTCCTGTGGGTTTAGAATTCTTTCCACTTCACCAGACCTCATCTAGGTCTTCATCATATCCATGAGTAGTCCATCGCATAGGTATATAATAGGACCATTATTTTCATTTCCACTGCAATAACAATGTATCCTACCATCTTCTTGTCGTATCATATCATCGTATAGGTGCATCCCAGGACCTTCTTTACATTTCCACTAAAGTAACCTGCGTTTCCTAATCAAAACAACGCGACAAACCTCAATCAGAATAACGTGACAATCCAGCACTGGATGGAGTGCTATAGTGTGACGGGAGAACCTAATGATGATGACCCACTCGACGTAAACATACCATATTTTGAAGGTACACATGCAGTGAAAGGACTTGGTATTTCTAGTGATCAATTTCTGAATCCCCTAAAATTCAATAAAATAAACATTGGCTCCCCAGAGAATCCAAAATTTTCCAATATTGGAGAATACTAGGATGATGAGACTGTTGGGAAAATTACAGAACTGTTGCATGAGTTTCAAGATATGTTCCCTACAAAAATATATGAAATTAAAGGGATTGTCGAAGACCTTGGAAAAATGAAAATACTATTAAAGCCCGATGCAAAACCTATCAAGCAATGACCATATTGACTGAATCTGCGGTATAAAGAAAAAGTCAATACATAATTGGACCGAATGTTGGATGAAGGCATCATAAAACCTGTTGAAGAATCATAACGGATCAATATGATAGTAGTGAAAGATAAGAAGGAAACTAGTGAAGTAAGGATTTGTGTCAACCTAAGGAAATTGATCGATGCTTGTTTACATGACCCATTTCCAACTACATTATGGATGAGGTATTATAAAGTGTTGGGGTCCAAGAATTTTATTATTTTACTGATGGGTTCTCTGTACACCATCATATCAAAATTGAAAAGGAATATCAATGCAAGAAAACCTTTACGGCAGAGTGGTGTTGTTTGCAATACACGGTAATTCCTCATGGACTAAAGAATTATCCTACTAACTTTTACAAGATAGTAGTGGCTTCCTTCAAATATTTTATTCATATATTTCTTGAAATGTAATTTGACAGTTGGAAAATATTTGGGATCATTAAGGATCATATTGAGATCCTCAAAGTGATGTTGGAACGATGTCGCTAGTATCAAATTTCGTTGAAATTAAAGAAATTTATCTTTTGTGCCCATTTTGGAAATATGTTGTACCATGTAGTTTTTCATGATGGAATTTTGGTCGACCTGCTAAAATTACAATTATCGTCGACCTACCACCACCTACCATAATGAAGCAACTAATAACAACATTGGGGCATACATGATGCTATCGAAAATTTATCAAAGGATATGAGGAGGTGACTGCTCTGATGGAGAAGTTATTGAAGAAGGATGTTAAGTTCTAGTCGATGAAAAATTTCCAAGAAAGTCTAGACACCTTATAGAAAAAAGGGTTTACAGTGACCATACTTGTATTTCCAAACTTGAAAAAAGAGTTTCATGTTCATGTTGATGCAATATTTGTCGCGCTCAGTGCCATACTAACACAACCTAGAGAATGATGGTTTGATCATCCTATTGAATTCTCTAGCAATAAATTATCAACATCATAGAAGAACTACACCACGAAAAAAGAGAGGGTTTAGCTATGGGATACTCTCTACAGAAATTTTGATACTAATTGTTGGTTGGGCCTTTCAAAATGTACATAGATCATTCACCGTTGAAATGTCTGGTAAATAAGCTAGTGTTGGGGGGGGGGATATTTTCTGATGGATTATCCCTTTTCAGGAATTTGACTTTGAAATCATTATTAATCCAAATTGACTAAATTCAGGGCCAGACCATCTCTTGAGGATCAAGAGTGGAGAAGAAACCATTAATATCGATGATAGTCCCCCTGACGCACAATTATTTGCGATAACAATGTTTAATGATCATTATAGATACATCATACAATTTTTTAGTGTAGGCTATGCCCCAGCTGAATTTACTACTACACAAAAGAAACAGTTAGTTGTGTGAGCTGTAGACTTCCAATTGATCACTGGATAGTTGTATAAAATGGGCCCTCGTGAGATTCTTCATTATTGTGTTTTGGAACATGAGCAACTAATGATACTAAATGAAGCACATGCTAGTGTTGCAAGAGGCCATTATGATGGAAAATATACAATGTGAAAGATATTACAAGTAGTATTACGATGGCCCACCATGTATGCAGATGCTTGAGAATACTTTCGTAGCTATGATGTCTATTAGAGAACCAAAAATTCATCATGACGAGATGTAATTCTACTAGTACCACAAATAAATTTGTAGGAATTTGAAATATAAGCTGTTGATTTTATGGGACCTTTTAGTCCAATAGGGAAGAGAACATATGCAAGATATATTATTACTACAACTGATTACTTGACCAGGTGGGATGAAGCAGCACCAATAAGAGAT
>LPNX011068202.1:0-22276 GCA_001517045.1 Pseudotsuga menziesii
ATTTTGTTCCTACCTGCGCACCGACCTTGCTTGTTCATGACCTTGGTGACCCAAATTTTGTGTGCACCAATCAACTACTTCTGCTGAGTGCTTTAGTCAAGATGCACTATGACTCATTTGGTACCTCCGAAGTGCTTGTTTCACGCATGCACCTGCAGCATCATGTTCACCCTTTCCATGCCCCATTTCAAAAAATCTCCAAGTGTGTCAAATTCTTGTCTCTTTGTGAAGGCGACTCAACCAATAAAAGGAGCGTTCCTATTTGAACTGCCCTGCACACCCATTTGATCAAATCCAGTGTTTTGTAAATGACACCCATTTGACCAAATCCAGTGTTCTGTAAATGACACCCATTCTTTTTGAATGAATAATAAATCAACCCAAAGTAGTGTTGACCAAACAATGTGTCGTGCTCACGACCATCACTGACATAAAAATGGTATTCCTTGATCACATCATGTGACTTAGGATTGTTATCCCTACCATCGATGCTCACCTAAGCATGTATATACAATACATGTACAAAGATGGACAACTGGTCGAAGTGATAATACTCACTTTGTATCTCTCTCTAAGGAGCAAATGTGTAATTCTCAGCAAATTCTACCACTGATAGGATTGTTCCTATCTCAAAAACCTCACGAGAATGCTTAAATTCTAAATCTTTCCACCTAGACCTGTGGAAGTGTTTAATGTATTTTTAGATATGACTTTGAAATTTTTCCATGAAGTGTTAAATAGGAATCTCATCCTCGAGCAAGTCGATCCTCTTAGATGGAACATGTGAATAAGATGATGGATTCATGGAGACATACTCATATCTCTTCCACTTAACTGTGATATCTAAAAATCTAGGGTGTGTTGGATCGATAGGAAACTTCCGATGGAAGAATTCCAAATCACCACATTCATGGAATCTTCTCCCACCTACACACCTTTTAATGAAAAAGACATTTTCAGGATTCCTATTTCCTGGTATCATAGAAATAAAATCCCGCATTGTGTGAGGAGATGGTTCACCATCCCAATTTTTTTTGCAAAAATACCCAAATGTGTCGTAGTATAACTAGAATTCAATGTGGTATCGACAACAACAAGTGTCTTGAATCATATTGAGACTAATATACCACAGTTTCAACTTACTAAACATGATAAATGAGATATGGACACCGAGATTTGATTCTTTGAGTTCCTTGAACAAAGCAACTCCTGTCATCTCCATAACATGCTTGCAATGCTCCTTATAAACGCCTCTACCAGAACATTGTCACAGGACATGTTTTTGATCTGGTATAGCATGGGCATGGTTGTCCCAATACTCAATCACCTTCTATCTATTAGAATAATCAACCCATAGTTAGCTACCTCAGACATTAATTAATCCGTTTTTGTTTTATTTGCCTAGTTTCCAATATTCCACTCTATGCAAGTTGTCTTCCACATGTCCTAGAAGTCGAACTTTCTAAAACTGAGTCATGGAGCACTTGGGAAACCTCCTGGAAACCATATTTAGCATGTATTCTTTATTCCAGATCCTCCCTAGTGCATATCTTCTTTTTCTACTAAGTTTCTTGCTTTATTGAGATTTATGGCAAAAGGGAAAGTAAGACTAGGTGTAGTTGACTAGTTTTTTGCCCTCATCATCCTCCATCCTTTTCTCCTAATAAAAGCATGTATGATTTTTCTTTCCATCCCTTATTAGCTTTCCTACTTGACTTTTCCAATTCGTGAGCCTCTAAGTGGATTTGGAAACTGCTTTATGCACCTATGGAGGATTTGACTAGATTTAGTAAGTCTGTTTTTTGACTATTTCGAATGGCATCCTTATGCATTCAAATCTCTCATGTAATTATATATTTCAGTAGCCTATGACTTCACAAGGTTGGCTATTGTACACTTATTCAATAGAGATTAGTGTTATGCTTCAATTTCAGTCTCCTTTGTTGGTAAATTTGCATGTTTGATTAGCAATTTTGTGAGTGTAATTGTTCTATCACTTTTAAATTTCCACATGGTATCAAAGCCTTTGTAGATCAATTTCTCTCCTTCCATATTGCTATTACAGGTTCAAAATCTTGACTGGGAACACATTTTGCTGGTTGAAGGGCACATTTCTGAGCTATGGATCAATCTCAGAAGATCATCTTGAATCCATTTAATTTCTTTGAATGGAAAGCAGAGATGGAGATACTGTTGAGAGCAAAAGGTCTCTATAGGGTGACTATTGCAACTGAGGCAAAGCCCAATGCAGTTGCAGAGAAAATTAAATGGCACAATAGGAGGGATGAGTCCTATGGTCTTTTGTGTCTGAGCATATCAAGAGACCTCCTCTTCCATCTTGATGGATTGACATCACCTAATGAAGTATGGGAGAAGCTTGTATAGATTTTTGGTAAGACAGATGAGACGAGAGGACATCAAATCAAGAATGAATTGATCTCGTTGAGTCCTAGCAGCTTTGAATCCTTGCAACTCTACTTTTCCAAGTTTAAAGCCCTTTTTTTGCAGATAAAACAAGTGGAATTGAAAAGAAGGAAGAGAAACTAGTTTTGGCCATACTCTCGAAGCTTGGCCCTGACTATTCAGTGTTTGTTTTGACCTTCCATTCCACCAAGTTGACAGCTCGAGCTTGGAAGATGCCTAAGCTTGCAGATTTCATGGAATCTCTCACACAAGAACAAGATAAACTAGTGATGATGGGCACCATCAAACCTTCCAAAGACCAAGCTTTGGTTGCTGGAGATTCGAGGGTGGATTCAAAAGGAAAGAAGAAAGATAATAAGCCACCTGAGCAAAAGAGAGACAAGAATAGTTCTCAAGAGGAGCCCCAAGGATACAAGAAGAACTTCTGGAAGAAGAAGAACAAAGGAGAAATGAGCAAGTCTACATACTGCAGTAAGGGCTATCATCCTGAAAGCTCCTGCATGAAGAAGCAAATTGACATGTTGACCCAACTCCTGGAGAAGAATAACATCTCCCTTCCTGATTGCTCAAAGAAGAGGGAAGGAGGATCAAATTCAGAGGACAAAGAGAGAGTACATGCCTTGGTTGTTGGCACATCAAGCTCACCTAGCTTCATCATAGACTCTGGAGCTTCAAGACATATGGTTTTGAACAAGGAGGCATACTCCTCTCTTGACATGTCAAAAGGTCCACCAACAGTGCTGGGAGATGACTCTCTCACTGAAAGTTTGGGGAAAGGAAGGATTAACCTTGACCATGGTAAGTTCAGTATTGTATTGTATGTTCCAGGTCTTGCCTCTAACCTTTTGCCAGTGTATCAGATGACTCACACAAGGTCTCCAAAGAAGGTCATCTTCTCCCCTGATGATGTTGAGATCACAGAGATCTTGAATGGTAAATTCATTGCAAAAGAAGTTGTAAATCACACTTCGAAGGTATACATGTTTTTACATTTTCTACCCTACTCAAACCCCTCTTCTCTTCTGATTCATGCTAATGAGGCAAGCAAGCTTTGGCATGAAATATTTCTCCATCTTCACTATAAGTATATTTCTGATCTAAGTGAAAAATAAATGGTCATAGGGTTACCAAAGATTAAGTTTTCCAAGGGAGTCTGTCAAGGTTGTAACCTAGGAAAACACCCAGAGCATAAATTTGAGAGAGCTAGTCATGAGAGAACCTCTGCACCTCTTGAGTTGATCCATCGTGATGTTGTTGGTCCATTTATTCATATCTAAATGAGTTAAGACAAATATGCATTGACCTTCATAGATTACTTTTCCAAGTATTGTTGGGTTTACTTCCTAAAGCATAAGTCTGAAGTTTTTGACCTCTTCAAAGTCTTTAAGGCCTTGGTTGAAAACCAGTCTAGGAGGAGACTCAAGATCCTCAGATATGACGATGGTGGTGAGTATGTCAAGTCTGATTTCATTCAATATTGTAAATATGTAGGTGTTCAGATGCAGCATTCAATCCCTTACACACCACAGCAAAATGGTGTTGCTGAGAGAAAGAACAAATCACTGAAGGAGATGGCAACCTGTATGATGGAGGATAGCTTTGCCACCAAATTTTTGGGCCAAGGCTATAAACTGTGCATCCTATATCCAGAATAGGGTGCCTCATAAATAGCTTGATGGTATGACTCCTTTCGAATCTTGGAGTGGGAACAAGCTAGATGTGACCCATTTCAGGATTTTTGGCTCAAAGGATTGGGCTAGAATTCCAACTAAAAAGAGAAAGGCTTTGCAACCCCAAAGCCAAGAGTGCCTCTTTGTTGTTTATTCTAAATATTAAAAAGGGTAAAATATGATCAACTTGAGCATAAACAAATCCTTCATTTAAAGGAGTGTTCAGTTCCAAGAAGAGCCTTTAGCAGCAGTTGAAGTTGGAGAGTCTTCTTCACCACCAGAACCATTGAATGTAAGTGAAGAGACAAATGAATTTTCTGATTATGATATGTCTGATAATGATGATTTAATTTCAGATCCTAACAGTCCTACAAGACCAAAATTGACAGCAAAGACCATTCATGCAGCTAGGGAACTAGCCGGAAATCCTAGTGATCCTAGGAGGACTAGATCTCAGTTTGAGAGTGCTCTGTGTATGAAAGATCCTTTGTTTGCAGAGAAGTGCTATCTGATGGTTGAATCAGACCCACAGACATATGAATATGCATCACATGATCCAATATGGCAAAAAACCATGAAAGAAGAATTCAGCTCACTCCAGAAGAACAACACTTGGGAACTGGTTGATCTTCCCCCAGGGAGGAAGCTAGTTCAATGTAAGTGGGTTTTCAAAACTAAGTTTGCTGCTGATGTTTCACATTTGAAATATAAGGCTAGATTGGTAGCCAAGGGATACTCACAGGTACATGGTATTGACTACAATGAAACCTTTTCACCAGTGGCAAACATGGACTCCATCAAGCTAGCCTTAGTTGTTGCAGCTTCGAAGCAGTGGGAGGTACATCACATGGATGTGAAGTGTGCTTTCCTGAATGGAGATCTAACTGAATAGATTTACATGCAACAACCTCAAGGGTTTGTTACTAATCCATATTTTGTGTGCAGGCTAAAGAAATCATTGTATGGGATTGAGCAAGCCCCGAGGGCTTGGTATGCCAAGATTGATGGCTTTCTGCTGTCATTGAGTTTTGTTCGATGGAAGTCTGATCCTAATGTTTATTTGAAGCTCATTCATGTTTCTTTGATTATTATTGTCTTGTATGTGGATGACCATCTGATTACAAGAATCTCAAAGAAAGAGATTGCCTCCTTGAAGGATGCAATGAACCATGCATTTTCTATGACTGATTTGGGGTTGTTGAGACACTTCTTGGGTCTGGAAATTGCTCAATCCCAACATGGAATAAAATTAAACCAGTCCAAGTATGCTTTATATTTGTTGAACAAGTTCAACATGAAATATTGCAAGCCAAGCAAGACTCCCTTCCTTTCAGGAGTTAAGCTTGAAGAAGCATGTTCTTCTCCTATGGTAAATAATACACTGTATAGGCAGTTGATTGGGTGTTTGATTTACCTTACAATCAATCGAACTGATCTTTCTTATGCAGTAAGTGTGTCTTTAAGATACATGGATCAGCCTCATGAGATCCATTGGAGAGCAGCCAAAAGGATCCTTAACTTTGTTCAGGGAACAAGAACTCATGGGATCTTCTACAAAGCTAAATTTGATCTTGATTTGATTGGGTTTACTGATAGTGATTGGGTAGGTGACAACAAAAATAAAAAGCCAACCTCAGGATATGTGTTCATGCTTGCTGAAGGACCAATCAACTGGTCAAGAAAGAAACAGAGTGCCATAGCACTCTCATCTACAGAACCAGAGTACAGAGGAGTTGTAAATGCAACAACTCAATGTTTATGGTTAAAAGGGATGCTTGATGAGTGTGGCTTCGAATCAGATTTTTCAACTATTATCTACTGTGATAATCAGAGTACCATTTGAATCTGTAATGATCCAGTTCAGATACAGAGAACCAAACACATTGAGATCCATATGCACTACATCAAATAGCTTGTGCATGATGGCACCATTCACCTACTCTTATGTGCATCTTCAGAACAAGTAGCAGACATCTTCACCAAAGTTTTTTGTGAGATGACATTCAGCAATCTCAGATCACTGTTGGGCATTTCTGATCATGTTGTGAAGCATAATTGATGAAAATATTTTTAAATTTTTTTTACTGTCCATGTTTAAGGGAGGATTTTCCCACTGGGTTTTTGCCTCTTTCCTTGGTTAAATGGACATGCAATCTGTAAAGGGTGACTAAGCCTTGTTGCTAGGCCCTATATTTTTCTAATAATTACTCATAAAGTCAGGCTTAAGGGGGGGTGTTCGAATAATCAACCCATAGTTAGCTACCTTAGACATTAATTAATCCATTTTTGCCTTATTTTCCTAGTTTCCAATATTCCACTCTATGCAAGTTGTCTTCCACATGTCCTATAAGTCAATGTTGCTAAAAATGAGTCATGGAGCACTTGGGAAACCTCCTGGAAACCATATTTAGCATTTCTTCTTTATTCCAGATCCTCCCTAGTACATATCTACTTTTTCTGCTAAGTTTCCTACTTTATTGAGATTTATGGCAAAAGGGAAAGTAAGACTAGGTGTAGTTGACTAGTTTTTTTCCCTCATCCTACACCATCCTTTTCTCCTAATAAAAGCATGTATGAGTTGTCTTTCCATCCCTTATTAGCTTTCCTACTTGACTTTTCCAATTCCTGAGCCTCTAAGTGGATTTGGAAACTGCTTTATGCACCTATGGGGGATTTGACTAGATTTAGTAAGCCTGCTTTTTGACTATTTTGAATGGAATAATTATGCATTGAAATATCTCATGTAATTATATATCGCAGCAGCCTATGAATTCACAATGTTGACTATTGTACACTTATTCAATACAGATTAGTGTTATGCTCCAATTTCAGTCTCCTTTGTTGGTAAATTTGCATGTTTGATTAGCAATTTTGTGAGTGTAATTGTTCTATCACTTGGGTTCAATTTCCACACTCTCTAATTCCCTCTTCCATCATGTCTTCATATGCCATCTCTGCAAATAAGAGCCCAATAAGAAGCTTCATCTTTTTCATCTATCTTTACCCTGAATTTAGTGTATTTATGCAGTGTTTTTCTTGAAACGTGGAACAACTTTGACATTGTTGCAACCATTCGATTTCTTGAGGTGCTTTGTGCCACAATAGCAGTTGTAATTTTCCTATGAGCAACCCTGATATCGGTTTTTCTTGACTTTTCAAATGCAGAAAGTGCAATTGTTACATTTTCTGTTACAATCTCACATGCATTTTTATTTTTAACATCCTTAAAACCAAACAACTTTGTCACACATTTCAATTTTTTGTGTTTTATCAATCCATGTAGGATTTGAGCTTGTGTAATCACTTATTGTTGTTCAAAGTACAACTTGATTATGTTACTAACATGCTCTCTGATTGTCCGATCAGGGGTCGGGTTCCCGAACTCTTCTTGTGTGGCATCATCCAACCCTCTTAAACAATTTGCAGCCATTATAATGCCATTGAAGCTCCCAATTACTCTTGATAAATCAGAGGATGCACGATCATGTGATGGCTGGCCAAGATCTATCCCTGCATAAGTTAATTGAATTTTGAAATTGTTTAGTTCTTTGACCAAATAAGGGACTTTTACATTGTTCAATTTCATTTTCATTCAATGAAAAATAAGCAAATTAGAAAATTTTAAACAAATGTAGTATACAAGAAGATTTGTTTTTAAAGCACCAAAATTAAATGTTGTTGCAATAAAATATTCCTTAAGGAAATATGATAAGATGGTGTATAAATTACTAAGATTTTCGCATCATTTAGAAGATCAAAATGAGTATCATCATGCTGTCTTATGCATATAATTTACACTTATGTGAGTATGTATTTGATGCAACCTATGACACACATGGCACACACTTTAATATAAAATCCATTGGTCCACAAGTTGCGTTAACAAAGAATGGACAATCTTTGTGTATGCTTGCAATCAATTCTCTTTTCGTGAAAAATAATAAATTCATATAGCGTGCTAGTAAAAAATATAACTTCATAAACTATAGTATTTTGATGAAATAATGATAATTGTTTAATATCTCCATGAAAATTTTAACCATAGATGCACATTTTATTTTACTTATCATATTGCAATTGTTTGTTAAAAAATTAGCAAATCTCAAGAATAACATTTTATTTTACTTATCATATTGCCATTGTTAGTTAAAAAATTAGCAAATAAATTATACAAGCTTGAATAACATTTTATTTTACTTATCATATTGCCATTGTTAGTTAAAAAATTAGCAAATAAATTATACAAGCTTGAATAACATTTTATTTTAAGTTTATCATATTGCCACTGTTTCTTAACAAATTAACAAATAAATACAAGCTCAAATAACATTCTATTTTACTTATATTGTCATTGTTTGTTAAAAAAATAGCAAATATTTATACAACCTTGAATATTCTCTAAAGATACTGATTTTCATATATTTACAATGATCTCTTACATCTCATATTCAAGGCTAATGAATTCTTGAATTTGTCATAGTTGTTGATTTTTTTTAAGATCATCATTGTCATCAATGCTTAAAGCCATATGATTCCTAGTAATTTGTACATGATTATTGATGATTGCTTAATTTCAATCAAGTGCATCACTTGTAAGTTAGTTTGTCACCAGAAATATCAATAAATTTAAACATGCAATATATTCAATAATTTTTTTTTTAATTATTCATGATCTTATTTAGAGTGTACAAAGCCATGAACCAAATTCTGCAAAGGCTTTCCATTTACTGCATATACTATATTTCATTAATCATTGTACACACAACTATTCAAGTTATGTAAGTTGTTATGAACAATTTGTTTCTATATTAACTACAGATTGTAATGTTAATTATCATCATTATATGAGGTCTATGGAAATGTTTTTGTATGTTCATTAATATGAGTGATAACCAATTTTTCTGAATTAAATTTGAAAAATTTAAATAATTTTCATCAATGCACACTAGTACAAGTGATCAATTTTGCCACGGCAAAACGTGGCAATATCGACGGAAAAGCGTGGATATTGCCACATCTAAGTGTTTTTTTTTTCCGTGGAAACAATTCCGTCGCAATAGAGACGACCCCTAATTTGCGTTGCAAGAGCGACAATGTTCTATATTTCGTTAGATGTCTAAACCGTCGCTATATCCACGCCTGGCCATCTCTGTATCCACGCCTGGTCGTCGCTGTATCCATGCCTTGCCGTCGCTGTATCCACGCCTTGCCGTCTCTGTATCCATGCCTTTCCGTCGCTGTATCCACGCTTTGTATAAGTTTTTTTTTTTTTAAATGCAAACCCTAGGAATAGCGACGGGGATGCTATACCTGCAACGGGTAGACTAGGCAAAGTTCCACGTCATGCCGTTGCTATAGCAACGTTCTGTATAGGTTTTTTTTTTTTTAAATATACAGCGACGCCCTGTTAGAATTTGTAGGAACTTCTCGCAGTACCTTTGTAGTGTTCACATCCAATATAGATAAGCTTTGGGTTGTATGAATCACGACAGAGATAGCATCGAGGACCTTCTGCAGCACCCATGATATTCTGGCATGGAAGCAGAAGCTTGTTCTTTCTAAAATCCTTCCCTAATTCATCCATAAAAGCCCATTCTGATAGAATGAGCCACTGGGTTTCTTTCTCTGTACCAAAAACCTATCCACACCAGGATAATTCTGTACTGCAGCATTTGCATCAAATGACTTCACAGGGCTCCCTTTGTGCTCCTCCACTTTGTACCTCAAAGGCAAGTGATCATCTTGTACTTGCTTATCGATCACTACAGGTGCAAAACTTTTCTTTAATGTTGTCTTAAGAATATTGTCTCTTTTCTCAGTCAACTTGAAATTGTAGCACTTGTAACATGTAAAATTGCACTCAGATCTATCAATCCAATCAGAAGTTACTGTGCATCCCTGACGAAAAGAACCTGAAACAATGCAGTGAATGTTATGAGAATGACAACATATAGCTAAATACTTTTTCAAATTACTATAGCTACACACAAATCAATTTATTAAGTGAATGCTTTGACATCAGGAGGGTGTTCCCTATCTAAACAACTAAACCATGAAACAGCGGTATTCTACCTCCACGTTACTGAAAAAGGACAGTGCTCATGAAGAGTTTATTTGGCAAAAATCGAATAAAAATGCTTGATAAAATAAGGCCCAAACTAATATTTGATTGTGGCTAATCAAGAGAAAGATGGGATATAAAATTGCTTAAACAACAAATAAAAAAAAGAGAGACTTCAAAATACTATTGCATTTAAAAAAGTTAAATAATCATTCTTACCTTCACAAAAATTGCATTTAACAGATTTCCTAAAAATCATTCAAACAGAACATGTTAGAATCAATAAAAGTGCTACATGAAAAGAAATAAAACAAAATCTTCCCTTTTAGAACAGTCAAACTCAACTGAAATGAAATCATCTTATTGTCCGTTGATAACCAAAACAGGTCCAAGGGGCTGTTTTTACTATACAACGTATCAAAATGGCAATAAGGGGAGTGCAAAAGTCATCTCCTAGAAATGCAACATAAAATTAGAAGCTAAGAGAACAAAAATGAAGGTACTAAATATCAATACAGCCAGCTATCTGGTACAAAGTTACAAACACAAATATCAGTAACATAAGCCATAAGAGAGGAGAATCAGTCACTATCATCATCTTATCTAGGAATGCCTGTACAACCCAACAACCTCTCTGGTAATGTCCTCCGTAGAGTGGCCTTACTGATGGGGCTCTGGGGAAACATCCACAGTGCTCTCCAGGTGTTAACACAAGGGGACAAAACTGTTATACAGCTGATTGGCACCTCTCCGTCCGAGTGCTGATATCCCTCATGTCGGCACACAAAAGGACATATATGGATTGAGGTTTGCCTAGTTTCATTATACCTTGGTTGATGATGAAATACATTACCTATATGCTCAGCTGGTTACTTTGCTATTTTGAGATTTTGAGTGCATGCGCGACTATCTCTATTGGCATCTCGTGCATATGCGCGAGTATTATGTTCAGCAGGTCGCACATACATCTATGCGCGGGTTGCACTTGTATAGAGTCGCGCATCATGTGCGGGTTGCTTTACTACAGACCCGCGCATTGTTTCCTCAAAATTAGTTTTTAAAAACATGAGTTAATGGGAGATTAGTTGTTTCATTTACCTTAATCCCATTAACTGCTATAACCTCCCTAACCTTCGAGAACTGCCTCATTTCATCCATATAAATAGAGGCCTTGGGGAGGGTGTTGGAGATGGATACTTGGAGAGCAAAGTTATGCTGGTGGATTTTCTACAGAATCTTTGGAGCAGAGAAACTCAGAGTCCTTTGGTGACAGAGGAGTCCCTTGTTCAGACATTGGGTTGTAACCTAAACTCCCTCTATTATTGTTAATAAAGCAGATTACTTCTTCCATATTGTGTTTCATGTGTTGTGGCTTGGTAAATGTTTATATTTCATTATAATACATGATTTGCCTAACCTGCATCTTTATATATGAATCATACTGTATATTGGAAGAATCTTTATTAACAGATTGAAGGAGGAACTATCCTGGAGATTGTAGAAGTGAAGCAAAGAGGAAGAAGTTAGCTTGGATCGACCTTCGTTTATTACAAGTAAGTTCCTGCTACTTCCCTATTTCCTATTTGTGCTTTTATAATCAATTTGTCTACAAGGTCATAGTGAGTTGGTAACCCCCAGACCTAGGTTATTAGGTGAATTATCCATTACAACAGAACTGGCGACTCCGCTGGGGATGCCAAGTCTGCTTTAGATCTTTTTCTGTTGTCCTGACCAGTAAGTGCTCGAAGTTTTGTTTGTGATCTTGTGTCCTTCTTTCTTACTTACTGTAGCATTTGAAAGTCTCGGGTCTTTCTCTGTTTTTGAGAAATTTTCATACCCATGTGCGGGTTGTCATTCTAGACAGTCGCGCATACTAAGTTACATACGCGGGCTGTCCTTCTAGACAGTTGTGCATCATACGCGACCTGGACTACTACACAGTCACGCATACTCCTGAAAACTGTGATTTTTGTGTTGAAGTTTGCTTGTTCTTTGGCATGTTATAAGTCCTGTTTTCTGTCGAGGCTTTCTTTAAGAGTGTTGCAGAGTTGTCTGAGTGTATCAGGTGATCACGTCTTAGTGCTTTTCGAAGCCCTTGGGTTCTTTTTACTTGTGTTATTTACTGTTTGCATTTTGAAACTTTTTGGCCTGTTTGGGTTATTGGTTGAGTGCCTGAGTCTAGATCAGTGATCAGGGTCTTAGACTCTGTTTGTCCAGTCTGCTGTCTATCAGTTTTTGGTCTGTACTTGCCTGTTTGAAAGTCTGCAGTGATCTTTAGTTCATTGCTTGCACCCAAGTTGAGGTCCTGGCCTGCTTCTTTTGCTGGTTTTTTAGGGTCTGTCTGCCTTTTAGTTTTAGTTTGTGTTCTTTATACAGTCTATAAGTGTCAAGTCTACTCAAGCATTGCATTTATACATGCACAGTACTTTTTTGAGCATTTTTTAAAGTGAAAAATAAAACATAGATAATCTTCTGCATTGTAATTTTTGCATTAGAATAGTGTTTGTTTCAGTTTAAGAAATACATATCTCAGAAAAATACAAAACATATAAGCTAGTTTCTCTTATTTAAGTGCTAATAGTTCATCATACATATTTTAAAAAAAAATGAAAAGAAGCTTATTTTTATAGTGTTAGTCTGCTTTAGATGCACCTTTATTTCATTTATTTTCTGCTGAGTCAAAACATCACACAGTCCATCACTACCGCTTCCTTTGAGTAAAGAACAGCCCTTAAAATTAACGCTTAAATTTAAAATATATTAGTAAGTTTTTATTTTTAGGGCCTTCCACCTACTAGCTTAGGCTAGGTTTGTGGGCTAGGGAGTGTAAACTTCCCACAAACTTTAAAATCAAACATAGTGGGCCATTCATTAGGTAAATCCTTGGTTCTACCATTGTATCTGGGAAGCTCCTCTCAAAAGGGAGTTAAGCACGAGGCCGCGTGGAGACTTGGACAGAGGGGATAACCCCCCGAATCCTTGTCAAGACGTAACCCAGGACTTTTACGCATATGAGGATTCTGTCTAGGCAGAATTTCGGGCTCAGCTACCCTGCTCATGTGTACGAGACCGGCTTGCGACTGTCCCCCCAGACAGTAGGTATTGTCAAGGTAGCCTTAGTCTCTTGTCTTTTAGGGCTCATACACAGGTAAACCGGAAGGTTATTTCTGGTTGACCTTGAACGGACTTGGAAGGTAACCCTTGTGGAAAGTGCAGGAGGGCGGTTGGGTGATTCCTCTGCTTGTGCCTGAGAACCCCTCAAGGATGCCAAGTAACTGTTCTTCAGCCTTCTTTTGGAAGGTATATCTTTATAGCCTGTTTTGCTTGCTTGAGACTTTAGGATCTTTTTAGTGTATGCTCTGTGGATTTGCTTGTGATTAGTCTGAACTTAGGGTGTGGTTTGTTTGAGTCTTAATTCTGGAGGACCAACTGCATATAAGGTCAAGAAGGTTGAGAAACCTTCCTCCTCTCACACCACTAGAACCTCCACCTTTACCCCAAAGGAGGAGATTAAGCACAGGTGGTTCTTTTGAACCAGTAGGAACTAGTGAGGTTCTTGGTGAACCTGAGTTAATAGCTAACTGCTTTGATTTAGACACAGTTGAGATAGAAGAGCTGTAAGCTAACGATCTTGCAAGACATTATAATACCCCCTTGACTGATTTGAACGATCCAGTGATCGTGCAGGTTAGGCCTTTTAGTTCACCAGTACTAGGTGTACCTGTAGGTAGAGCTATGTCTTCTGAAGGAGAAAGTTCATTTGTTTTCACCTCGACCCTTCCAGTTGAAGGGGTACTACCTCCCCTGGTTAGTACCCCTAGATCTAATTTACCTTCCACACCCCTAACTCCAGCAAGCAGGGTGGTCCAACCACCTGTTTACTCGAACATTGGAAGTATGTCTGGTGATATGGCTACTGGGATTCCCAGTATACCTACAATACCTTCTTCTTTTCCTTACCCTACCCACAGTGGTCCGGTGGGATCCTCGGCCTTTGTCCAAGGATTCCCTTGGAATGGGGGGCACATACCCCCTTCCAGTCCATACGTTGGTCCACCTCCTGCCTATGTAGGAGTGCAGTTTGGTAGCAACACCTCTTATGGGAAAAGCTACCAAACACCTATTTCGACCCCATATACGAGCTCTCCCTTCTCTTTGTTTAGTGGAGGGATACCAGCTCCAGTCTTTCAGACCCCAGCTTCTATGGGGATGGGCCGACCTACTTATACTACACCCCCCACCCAAAATCCGGTGGCCTATGGATGGAACCCATTCCAAAGCAACATACCCACTTCACAACCGGTGTCTGGGGGCAACCCCACTTTTACTTATGGGAATGTGGGGGCAAGTCCCTCTAATACCCAAGCTAGCACATCTACTACACTGGCTAGGCCAAAGCTTCCTTTTCTGGCAACTTTGAACTTTCCAGACTTATTGAAATTGATGAACGATCCGGTGAGGCATGACCCTTTGTGGCCACCTGTTCCCACCAAACTGCCTTCGGACATCCCTAAGTTCGAAGGGAAAGCTGGTGAAGATCCTGGGGCACATGCCACCACCTTCCATCTTTGGTGTTCTTCCAACTCATTGAACGAGGATTCATTGAGACTTAGGCTGTTCCAGAGGACATTAACTGGCACTGCAGCAAAATGGTACATTGAGCTGCCTTCTGCTGCTTTTAGCAGCTTCTGGGACTTGGCTACAGCTTTCCTTAGCCACTTTCAGCTTCTAGTTCATTACGATTTCGGAACGGACTTGTTGTCCACCTTTAGACAAAATAAGGCAACCCACATCTCGGATCATATCCAAGAGTGGAGGAGGCGAAAGAGCCTTATTAAAGCTACCATCCCTCCTGAGTTTTTACTAGAATGGTTCCTTAAATATTTATTGCCCTATATATCTAAGGATGTTTCTACATCAGGAGTGACTAGTGAGGAAGAAGCCATACTCAGGGCCCAGCAGTTAGACTTGATCTACTCACAGTCTGGGATCTTATACGAGATCATCCCTGAGGCACCAAGGCCTTCTCATGAGGCCGAGAAACCTAAGCCTGGACCCCATGCCGATGGTGTGGTTGGGTCCGTCTGTTCTCCCACTATAGAGTCTTTGACAAAACAAATCCAATAATTGTCTGTCAAACAGTCTACAGCGGAGGCAGTAAAGGCTGCCCCCTCTCCCCAAAATGCAAATGTATTTGCTCAATCTTCTCAAAAGGGAAATCAGCAGTCCGACGGTAAGAAGAAGAAGGGAAAAAAAGGAGAGGGAAACCAAAACCAAAACAAGCCCAAGCCCGCAAACAATGCTGATGGGGGCAAGAAAGATAAAAAGAAAGTCAAGTTTCCTTGTAAGTTGTGCCAGGGAGACCATTTGACCCACCTTTGTCCCCTCATGGAACAAGCTCAGAAGCTGTTAAAAACTCAACCAACGGCTGTCCTGAAGGATCCATTTCCCCAAGGACAGAATTCTGCGTCAGCTTCTACTGTAGCAGGGGGCAGTTCAACTACCTCTGACTTTAATGATATCAACATGGTTAGATCCTCTACTTTGTTGCAAACCAGGAACAAGAACTATGAGAAGGAGAAAGAGACCGAGGAGAAGGGTAAAGTTGTAGCTGAACCTTCCAATCCTCTTACTCTAGAGAAACCATTGGAAATAATGCCAAAGATACCCAAAGGTGTCTTTAAGAAGACTTTGCATAATCCCAATAGGGTTGCTTCCAACTACTCAGTAGTTGAAGATCTAGCTCAAACTCCATGTGCGATGTCTGCTTTGGAGGTGCTTCAGAGTTGTCCCGCCCAGCGGGATGCCCTTTTAGTGGCTCTAGGTAGTATGGACTCTTCAAGTCTCACGGTGAAGCTTTGTTTGTCTGATGTCAAAATTCACCTCCCTTACCATGTAGCCCTATCCATAGATGTTGTCCATGGTGGTAAGACCATTGGACGAGCTGTTGTGGATGAGGGAGCCTCTACTTGTGTCATGTCCCTGGCATGCTGGAAAGCTCTAGGATCCCCAGAGCTGGTCCCATCAACCACTTTACTTACTGCTTTCGATGGACGGTCTTTTCGTCCACATGGTATCTTGCCAGCTTTTGAGATTAAGTTGGCAGGCAAAGCGGTCTCTGTTGAAGTTGAAGTGATTGATGCCCCCTTGGACTATAATTTGCTTTTGGGGAGGAATTGGACTTATGTAATGACTGTTGTTGCATCGGCTTTTCTTCGTTTTGTGGTATTCCCACATGAGGGCAAGTTGGTTACTGTTGACCAACTTGATTTTACTCGAAAGGGCCGTTTAGAGTCTAAAGATTCCAATGTAGCATTGGTTGATCAGGCCAAGCCTGCTCAGAGCTTGGGGGCTGGATTGTTTTCATCTTTGATGGGCTCATTCGACATCCCACCCCCGGTTAACTATATCGGTTCCACTAGTGTGGGTAATTCCATCACTTCAGTGGTGGATAGGACTGATCCTTGGGTTCTCCCAACCCCCCAGGAACCGGAAGTGCCCTTGTCAGCGGTGGAAGTGGCATATCAAGCTATTAGCCAAACCACTGCTGATCCTATTCCAGATCCTCTTTCAGTCTCGGATGATCTGGAAGAAGTTTATATGCCTGCATGGGCAGAGAACTCTTTACATTCATAGATTGCTTAGAAACTATTTTACCTTCCGATGAATCCATTCTGGAAGCTATGTGTGCACGTGAGAAGATATGTGAGGATCTTCATCACCGGTCTTATTTCCTTCCAGAGCTAAGCAAGATTGAAACCAGGAGTTCCATGTGAGACTGCCTGGAGATGTTGATGTACCTCTGAACCCTTCACCTAGGGAAGGGGTGTTTGCCGAGGGGAATATGGCAAACATTTCCGCTACTATACCAATCAACATTTCCGTCAACCCAGATATCGTGGAAAATATTTATATAGGAGCAAACTGCTCTCCAAAGGAGATTGCTATCTATACTGCCCTTTTCAAGGAATTCCGTGATATCTTTTCCTGGTCATATGAGGAGATGCCAGGCATTGATCCATCTATTGTCCAACATGAGATCCGTACCTACCCTGATGCCAAACCAGTTCGGCAGAAATTACGCCCCGTGAACCCGCGTAAAGCGGCGGCTGTGAAGGCAGAGGTTGAAAAGCTTTTGAAAGCTGGTTTTATATATCCTATTGCTTTGACTGAGTGGGTGTCCAACCCAGTTCCTGTTGACAAAAAGCAAGGGACTATTCGCGTCTGTACTGACTTTCGAGACCTTAACAAAGCTTGTCCCAAGGACAATTACCCCACACCATTCATTGATCATATCATTGATGCATGTGCGGGGAGTGAAGTCTTTTCTTTTATGGATGGTTTTTCCGGCTACAATCAAATCCAAATCAAACTGGAAGACCAACATAAAACTACTTTTATTTGCCCTTGGGGTACATTCGCTTATAGAAAAATGCCCTTTGGATTGAAAAATGCAGGGGCAACCTTTCAAAGAGCCATGAACTTTGCTTTTCACGACATAAAAGCCATTGTCGAGCCTTACCTAGATGATCTACCTGCACATTCTCGCAAGAGGATCCAGCATCCTGATCATTTGAGGTTGATTTTTGAGAGATGCAGATACTACAAAATTCGCTTGAATCCCCACAAGTGTGTTTTCTGCGTCGAGTCAAGGAGACTAGTAGGATTCATTGTTTCAAGCAGGGGCATTCAGGTGGATCCCCTAAAAGTAGAGGCCATTGTAAATTTGCCTCCTCCTCGCACACTCAGGCAACTTCAGAGTCTACAAGGAAAGTCTAACTTCCTTCGACGTTTTATTGTAAATTATGCCAATATCACAAAAGGTTTCATGTGCCTGCTTAAACAGGACACCCCATTTGTATGGGATGAAGCTGCACAACTCGCGTTCGAGGCATTGAAGAAAGCCTTGTTGTTGGCTCCTTTATTGCGCCCGCCGGACTATTCTAGGGACCTTATATTATATATGGCTGCATCGGAGTCCACCATTGGAGTAGTGCTAGTTCAGGAAAATGACAAGCTCGTTGAGCATGTTGTGTATTATCTTAGCCGTGCTTTGGTTGGGCCTGAGCTTAAGTACTCTCACGTCAAGAAGTTAGCCTTAGCGGCTGTCTATGCTGTACAGAGGTTACGGCACTATATCTTACTGAGGACCACTACTGTAGTGGCGAATGTAAACCCTTTCCAATATGTTTTATCCCGATGCATTGTTGGGGGAAAATTCAACAAGTGGATAGTCATTCTCCAAGATTTTGACTTAGTTTTCCAATCCGCTAAATCCAAAAAGTCCTTCGTATTTGCTGAGCTTATAGCAGAATTCCCTACAGAAGATGATGTAGTGATTCAAGATGACTCATTCCCAGATGAGCACATCTTCCTTATAGCCACCTCTGATCCTTGGTATGGAGATATTCTCATATATCTCCAGACTTCGAAGTGTCCTGCCGCTTACTCTAGAGAAGACCGACGTAAGTTAAGACTTCATGCAAAAAACTACCTCATAATAGGAGATACTTTATATCGAAGAGGGGTAGATTCTGCCTTGCGTTGCTGCCTTACTCATGAGGAAGCGGAGGTTGTCCTAAATGATTCTCACAGTGGAGCATGTGGGGGTCATTTATCTGGGTTAGCAACGGCCTAGAAAATCTTACGTGCCGGTTATTTCTAGCCCTCAATCTTTAAAGATTGTGTGGAAGCAGTAAAGCGCTGTCACCCTTGTCAGCTATATACCAGGAAAATGCGGTCGCATCCTGCTCCCTTGTTTCCTGTCATCTCGGTAGGCCCCTTCACGAAGTGGGGGATTGATTATATGACATGCAACCCAGCCTCGGCTGGGGGGCACAAATACATCATTGTCGCTGTCGACTATTTCACCAAATGGGCAGAGGCAATGCCTACTTTCAAGGAGGATGGGGAAACAACAGCTTTATTCGTTTTCAATCAGATTATTGCTAGGTTCAGTATTCCAAAGGTGATTGTCACTGACCATGGCAGTCATTTTCAAAATAGCATGATGACAGAACTGACCTCCATGCTCGGATTTCGACAAGAACACTCTTCTCCCTATTATCCGCAAGCAAATGGTCAGGTTGAGGCTGTGAATAAGACTTTAAAGACCATTCTTAAACGTACTATTAATACAGCCCGCTCCAATTGGCACATCATGTTATACCCTGATCTTTGGGCTTATCGAACCAATGTCAAAACTGCTACGGGTTTTTCCCCCTTCCAACTCGTTCACGGAGTGGAAGCTATTACTCCGATTGAATGCGAAATCCCATCTTTACAGATAGCTATTCATGTGCTTCCTGATACGACTGAGCTTGAAGAACGGTTGTTACACTTAGAACACCTTGATGAACAGCGTAGAAATGCGCTGACCGCGAACCAGGCTCATAAAAATAGGGTTAAAGCTCGATACGATAAATCGGTTAAGCCTAGGATTTTCTCTGAAGGGGAACTTGTCTTGCTCTGGGACCAAGATAAAGAACCCCTGGGGGCAGGTAAGTTCAAGGCCATGTGGTTAGGACCCTATGTCGTGTCTAAAGTTTTGAGTAAAGGCACATATGAATTAATGGATTATGATGGGAATAAGCTGCCCGAGCCTAGAAATGGGCTCTACCTCAAGAAGTACTACGCTTAGGCCTAGCACTTTTTCTTGTATGTTAGTGTATGTATTTTATGTACATTAGGTTGTTAGTTTTGTTTTGTATACGATCTGCTGGTGGTTGCAGATGTCTTCCGGAATGTATGTAGGTTTTGCTGATGGCACCAGCCGTCATACTTGTAACCTGGCTTCGACAGCATGGGTTATTTATTCTCCCACAGGACAGCTTGTTGCCGCGGGAGGAGCTTGCTTAGGTCCTGCCTCTAATAATGTTGCTGAATATAGGGCGGTTATTGAGATTTTATGGGATGCGTTGTCACGTGGTATTACCCAGCTTGAGGTCCGTTTGGATTCCCAATTGGTTGTTTCCCAGCTCAATCGAGCTTACCAGGTACGAAACTCTACATTGTTACGTCAGTTCATGAGAATTCGTTCATTGGAAAGACATTTCGAAGTTATTACTTTTAATCACATTCCAAGAAACCAAAATTCAGTATCTGATGCATATGCTAACTATATTTTGGACTAGCATCTCACACACATTCAATAAAATTATACAGCAAACACATAAAAAAAAATTGTAAATATACTGACAACCAAACAAAATATATATATATATATATATATATATATATATATGTAAATATCTGTTCATACAATAGATAGGTCGAGTCTGATCCGTAGATCCCAAAATATCCAAAATATACAAAATATGGATTGTAGTCCATCAAAATGCCCTAAAACTATGACTGTCCGCCGTGACCACTAGGACCTGGCTGGTCCCCGTGATCTCTGCGCCCCCTGGCCTCCTCAGCCTCCTCGGCTGCAGCTGCCTCGACTGCATCCCTGTAGACTAATACTGCCCTAGCTACCCGTCTGAAAAGACGTAGCCAGGCTGGGGGCACCCCAACGACGAACTCTTGCATGGCTGCAGGGAGATGCTCTATCTGTATGGTGGGTACCCGCTCGGTAAGCCTAGTTAGCTTCTCCTCGAGTACCTGGATTAGCCCAGGATCTCCTCCTGCCACAAGACGTATGAAGGTACGTGGGTGCCCTGCAGGGCGGACCGGTCCAATATCTGCATTTTGACATATGAGTAGGGTCAGATTTGTGCATATGTATATATCATACTAGTGAAAAATTTATAAAAATTTAATAATGATAAAAATTAAAAAGACTTACCCATCTCTCCCCATGCTCCTCCTGGAGGGAGGACTAGGTCTGGATCACCTCGGAAATCTAATCCGGCATATGGGAACTGCTCCAATGCGGGCACCTGACGTTCCCACCATGTGTAGAAATCATCGTCATACATACTCTGTACTACATCTCCTCCTCCGTGACGGAGGAAGATGTCACCCCACCTACTCAGCCTCGGCTGACGTGGATGTCTGACCTCTAAGGGTATCGCAGGGCTCATAGCCGGCACCCTCTCAAAGAAGAATGCAACCAATATACTAGCATACCCGAAGTTCTTCTGTCTCCCTCTCCTGCAATCAGATAATTGCATATTCATAAGAGGGGCAATTCCCGAGCACCAGTCATATAGGGTGCCCCTGAAACAATCAACTTCCACTCTCATCTGAGTCCTGGTGGCATGATGTAGTCCTGATTCCCCTGAAAGTCTCACCACAGTACTGGTCAATACCTGTAATGTAAAGTCCTGTATGTCTGCGATATGAATGCTACTGCCCTTCTTCTATGTCCCTGGTCTGCAGAATACATCAACATAATTCTAAACACTCAGAGGGTCACCACTCCTGCCAGTTCCCTCTAGGTTCACCGAGGCTCCCCGATGTGATAATCCAGTAATAAAATAGATATCCTGAGTGGTAATCTCCAAAGTCTCACCTTCAATGTTAAACATCCCAAGGTCATGGTCCCAGTAGCTTACCAAGAACTCTAGTATGCGGACATTGGCCCGCATTGGTGATGTGCAAAAGAACTTATACAGCCCACTATTCCGTAAAGCTTGAATGGTAGGCGGGTTTTGGAATGCCGCTTGGTCCATAATCTCGTGTTCTCGTTCCCTCCACTCCAGCACCATGATGTCCTGACAAAAAATACATATTTTAATTCAGTAATTCATCAAAAAATTTAAAAAATTTGAACCATTTTCAAAGCATTTATCTTTAGCGCAGTATGCACGACTGTCCATTGGGACAGGTCGCGCATCATGCGCGGCTTCCTTATGCAGTAGCCCGCGCATGAAACGCATATGCGCGACTTTCATGCGTGGTAGCCTGCGCATGCATTCTGCCATCCTTTAAACTGATGAATTAAAATGAATTGACCATTAAAATTAAAATTTGTTTGGATGAAATTAAAGAGCACACGGTGTAGATTTACCTGACACTGACGGATCTGAATTTCACCGGTCCAATTGTCCACAACGAGCAATCAAATATAGAGGGTAAAATGCTCCTTTTTGGTTCAAAAAGTGAAATGGTAAGAAATGTTTTGTTTTTCAATCTATTTATAGAAAACTTATTTCACAAAGTGGGTTTTTTCTATAGT
>LPNX011068215.1:0-36305 GCA_001517045.1 Pseudotsuga menziesii
GATGTTCATGATGTTGATGGTGATGATGATGATCATGTTGATGATGATGATGATGATGATGGTGATGATGAAGCTGATGATGACGATGAGGATGATGATAATGATGATGAGGATGAGGACGAGGATAATGATGATGGCGATGGTGATGATGATGATGATGATGAGGAAGGTGATGATGATGATGATGATGAAGATGAATATGAAGGTAATGAAGATGATGATCATGTTGATGATGATAATGAAGATGATGAGGAAGGTGATGATGATGATGATGTTGATGACAACGATGGTGATGATCATGTTCATGATGTTGATGATGATGAAGTTGAAGATGATGATGATGAAGTTGAAGATGATGAAGAAGATGAAAATGATGATGAATGCTATTTTTGGTTTTAACAAATGCGCACATGATTTGTATGCACATAACGCGCTCGCGTTTTGTTTCTATATAATGCGCACGTCTTTTGTTTAGTTAAATCGCGCTCGCATATTGTTTAAATTCAAAAATTTATTCCCTCCAAATGATAAGGCCAAGCCTCCACCCATGCTTTCATGGAATTCCTATGACGATGTGTCTGCTTTGTAATTTGCTTCGGATTCAACATGCCTGTGCCTTGGAGTATGATAAACCATGGCAAATTCAGCATTATATCCATATTTTCAATACGCTCGTGTTTAGCGGTTCGTTTGATTATGCTGCACACCTCCATTTTTTATGAGATTTTAGAAACAAATATGGTTTTTTTTGCAGATTCTAAATATGTAAATTTTAACAAGAATACATAATTTTTACTATTTTTTTCTTATTTATATTTTGTCATCACTCCTCAACTCAAAAAACACACTTGTAGTGTTTCGTCCATATCTCTTTCGTTTCTCAACCATTTAAAAAAAAAATTGTATGGTACGCTAAAGAACACCAACCTCTGCATGGTATAAAAAACCCATTTCCAAATAATTGCATTAAGACATTCAAATGCTGCACCCACAATTGATGTACTGTTTTCGAGGTTTGATCTCTTAGATAATTAAAAAAAAAATTAAAAATATTATTTTTATTATTGGAAAAATAGTTGTGCACTAGTCCTATTTGTTCTCTATATGTATACCGGTTTTCGTAAGTTTATTCCATCATTTAGACACTCAGACACTGCACCCACAAAAACATATACCTTATAATTTGTCCAAAAAATAAAAAGTGCCCGTTAAAATTTATCTAAATTTATATAGTTAACAAAATTTTCAATAGAAAACAAATATATATTTGGAAAGGTCATTCAATTTCCTACATTTCTTGTTTTTTACTGATCGCAAGATTCATTGTGTAAGTGTCTCAAAATATCCATGCAAGTTGATGGATGCCTGTTTTTTCAGTTTTGTATTGCATCTAACGTGCCAAAAGAGACCCTCAACTTCTTGCACACACCCTAACCATAGTTCTCTTTCTAAACCATCAAAAAGCTATCTTCCTAGTGGTTGAGGGAAGCCTCGACCTACCTAGAAATAGGGGGATGATCAATGCCTACAACCGAATGTAGCATTGGTCTTGCAATAATTGAATGTATCTCCATACGTAAAGACTCAACTCGATTTAGTGTATAAAAACTAACTAGTTTGTGTTGGGTTAATTAGTGAGATGAGGTCTTTATGAAATGAGCAGGAAAACAGTAATCAACCAATTACTTAGTTGACAACCATTTACATTGTAATGGTATCTAAATCTTAATTGACTCCAAGATAAGCTTGAGAATCTTAACATAATCTCTTACTTTAAGGAAGGTGCTAACTACAAGTCTCTCTATATATTCTAAATAAAATTTGGATTATTTAATTAAATAATTAAAAAAGCTTACATAAAATCAAATCAAAATCCCAAATATTAAACTATTTATTTAAATATTTAAATCCTTATTTATAGTTTTAAAAATTATATTTATTAATTTTCTTTTATG
The DNA here is from genome assembly GCA_001517045.1 of Pseudotsuga menziesii. Lineage (NCBI taxonomy): Eukaryota > Viridiplantae > Streptophyta > Pinopsida > Pinales > Pinaceae > Pseudotsuga > Pseudotsuga menziesii. The sequence goes on from LPNX011068215.1 coordinate 1,956, forward strand.
TGAATGTTTTAAATATTGTATAATATTATATTCCACCATAAAATTTGAAAATTTGTTCTTATTGTCTTTCTTTCTTTATAATAATTCAATTTTCGTATTTTCAATTGTTGTATGATTTAAATTTAAGTATAACATTTATATTTTATATATTTTTATTTTAATTCATAAAATTTATATAAATATTTTACTTTTGTATTATTATTTATCAGTGGAATTACATGTTTTTTATATGAAATCATAAAGGGTATTTACACCTATTATTATACTATACACTTTAATTTAATTATACTACTATTATTATTATACACTTTAACTTATTTATACTTTTTACCATCAATTTTATTTTAAATTTAATTTAATTAATTAAAAAAATCTTAAATTTAATTTAATTAATTAAAAGAATCTTAAGTTTAAAAAACATATTTATTTTTCTCCTTGTATAATAAAAATTTAAACTAAATATTAAACTAAATTAAATATTAAAATGCATGATATTTTGTGTCATCCTAACAAATCCCTTACCTCAATAAAGTTACATCCCTTACTTCAATAAAGTTACACCTAATGTCTAGTACACTATTCCATATTTTGATAAAGATATAGCTAAGTCATGTATTACACTTGTGATAATGGTGAAGTTCAATCTAATAACCATTTCCCATAAATGTTCTACAATCTTTCTATGAAGTTATACTTAATGAATTCTTTTGTATAGATGTTTTTTTTTTAGGTTTTCTCTTTTATATAGTGTTTTTTTTGTGGGGGTTATAACAATAGTTGTTAGCAAAGTTTAGAACATTGCTACCTAGTTTTTATATTTTCTTTTATATAACTTTTTGTGTTATACCAATAGTTGTTAAGAAAGTTTAGGACATTGCTACCTAGTGGCTTTTGTTCTTAAATTATACCTGTGTATAATGATAAATAATTGAGATTATATATTTAAAATTATATGGGAATACACACATTTAAGTATTGATATAGTATATACATAATTTAATTTAATTATGTGTATATATATGTGTAGAGAGAGAAAACCTTATTTTGATTGGGAAATTAAATGGAGGACATGGATAAGAATAAACTTGCATTCAAGCTCTTTTTAGTTGAGAGGTAACTTTAACTCCCACCTCAATAGAAGGATGAACTAGTTAATGTTTTAGTGCAAATGGAGAATGATTTATCTATGGTGAAAGAATCACCTTCTAAGACAATGCTAGATGCACTATGTCCATTGATTATTTCATTCATAAAGTTGGTTTTTGAAGCACAAAATACGAAGATGTCAAATTCATAGTTCATAGAACTCATAGTTATTAAATTATTGTTATTATTATTTTATGCTTCTTTATAGCTATTTATGTCTATTACATTGGCTTTTCTTAAAAATGTGTTTCCATCAAACCATACAAAAGTGATGTCTTGGTTCTGGTGTGTAATTCCTTCTCAACATTCTTCATTTTTAACTCGTCATGGTAGATGATACAAGATGATTTGATCTTCTAAACATAAAGAAAAAATGTTGAGTTGTAAAAGGGTTTTCCCATCCTATTTCAATCTTCTATGGAAATAACATTTATAGGATTCTTGGAGAGAAACTATTGTATTTGTGATTTCCTATATGAATTCTACTTTGAGATCAAATTGTATCAATATGAGTATTCTTCAGAATATATGCCATCTACTTTTTTATGTTGATAAACCAATTGGTTAAATAATCAACTCTTATTATTAGGATGTCAATCACGTTTCCTAATAAACTTATCTTTTTTCTTCATATTTGTAAAGTCTTCTTCATTAATCTTTTGTAATATGTCTTCCTCGCACAATTCTATTGCCTTATTGATCATCAAATGTTTATTGGTAGAGATACTTGAAATTTCCATCGTTTGTACTTCAACATTTGATGATATCCCTACTTCGACTGGATCAGTCATTGTTCCTTTTCGACTATTGGTTCCTTGTTAACACATAGATCTAACTTTGGTCGTATTTTCTTTTCATCTTTCAACTTCTTGATTTGTGTAAAAAAACTTTGACTATGTTTCCTTAGGATAAAAAAGTTCTGACTATGTTTCCTTAGGACTAACCAAGGTTGTATCCTATGCAAATCACGACATTAAATAATACTATTGTCCATTTAAAACATGGAACTTAAACAATGGTTACTCAATTGATTTGCCGCCTACCATTGCGCCAATGGTAATTTGTTAATGATGAATTGATATCATGGTCCCTTCTCTAGAATGTGCAGAATAAGTAATATATATATATTTAGTGGCCAAAGGTTAGATTTGTGTTCAAAGACTTAGAGGTAGGTTCAGAAAACTCTAAAAAAAAGAGGGATGACCAAAAGTCATACTAGACAAAGTCTGATAAAAATGTGTGATCAAGGGCCTAATAACAAATTAAGCTTTGATACCATTTGAAACGAACAAAAATTGTTTCCTAAATACAATCAATAATTTAATGGTTGAATATTCAATTTAAATAGGACATTGACATATAATCCATAAAGACAAATATATAAGTAGTGCATATTAGATATGAGATGATGATACAATACCATGAGATGGTGGCTTAAATAAGCCTTGATTGGTTACCATGGATGAATAGACATGTCACTTGATTAATTGAATTGTTAATTAATTATTATTATTATCATTTATTTATTGATATCATTATTAGCATCATCAATTGATATTTATTACAACAGTAATGAAAATTGTTGAAATTATTAGTTCATCCATCTCAATAATGTCAGATGTTTATTGATATTTATTTATGTGTGTTTTCTCTTGGAGTAATGAGTCTCTGCAATAATCAAGGGGGTTTGTTACTATAACAGTGAGAATGATTTGTTCATCCATCTTAATAATCTCAATAATCTCAATAATGTTTTTGGCATCTTACTATTGAATATTTTATTGGTGGAATCAAATTATTTAAAAAAAACCAAGTTTTAAAGTTCAAAATTTATACTACTTCGTACTTTGAAAGAGATAAACTACCTGAATGATGTTGTAAATTTAGAAAAGACAATATAATGAATGATTCCATCGCATGTTTCACATGTCATAAATAAACCCAAATAATGTAAACCAGTTACAACAGTAAACAAATAACCTCCCAATTTCATATATATAGAATATCCAATATGCAATTTGGCAATAAACAACAGTGACTCCTTAATCGGATAAAGTCCATCTTCATTTTCCCATATGGTCAGATCAATAAAAAATATGAACCAAATCAGTAGGCATTCCAACAGCCAGTAGCCAAGGCATACACACAAAAAAAATGATGATTTTGCATATATATGCCCTACGTATTATTAGTAGGAAAGTCCAATTTTCAAAAGATGAGAGACTGTGGAGACTCATGAAATTCTAGGAAAATCCCATATTAATTTCGAAATAACTGTTAGATTGTTTGAGAAATATGAACCAAATCAATAGAAATTACAAGAACTACTTGCATTACTCTTCCAGTAACCAAGATGCACACGAAAGCATTGACGATAACTCGTCATTTGCATCTATCCCAAAACCTTGCCAGCGTATCCTACCTTTGTTGTCTACCATGAATATGTAATTGTCAAACACAGAAAAAAACAATTGAGATGATTCCTCCATAATCTGGGCTTGGTGAGATGGCTTTACTAGACTAAACTAGCCTATTACTCATGAGTATATGGGAGGTGGGAAGAATCACCGAGCTAAGATAGGTGGGAGGCCTGAGGGGAGCTAAGGTGAGAAGGCAGGCATGATCCCCAGGTAGGTGAGTGGGGTAGGTGATAGGGAAGACTTAAACTCAAGCTACGTAAGCATGGGTGGACTTGTTACCAGGTGAGTTATGCTCGCTTGACAAAAGGGAGAGGAAGCGAATCCTTCACCTGATAACAACCAAGTGAATGACTCGATTCAATAGCGGGGTCACCACGTCTATATGGAATGGGGAAGCTAGGGATAACTCCCCTTGTTCTCGGCGGAGAGATTCAGTGATGAGGAGCTCTATAGTATGGGGTTACACTACCCACCCCACAGGTGGTTTGCTGACAAACTCATCCGCTTTACCAATCATCCTTTTCTCGACCCACCAGCTTTTGTTTTTTTGCTGAGAAAGAGGAATACAATACAGGCGCATGCATGGATCTAAGTGAAGCCTATCTATGGGTGCTTCGACTTAGCAGTAACTAGCCTTCCATTCGATCAACTTAGTTACTGGAAAAATTCATTGAGGCACGGGCATAATTATCCATCCTCACTACTACGTTATGAGTGAGTGAGGAGATTCCTATGGAGACGGATGATTCTGCCGGCCGAGGTTATCCAGCATGTACATTTATGCTGGATACGCCAGTTGACGTGGGTTCACGTCAACAAAATCCATAAACCTAAGTCCCTCTCGGAATTTTTTGAAAATTTTCGGCAGCCATTTAATGTAACCTGTGGTTGTAACCTGTCCCACTGGCCGCTTGCGCGTCCCCTCGCCATCACCCCATGTCCACCTGGGAATGAAGCTCTTCTCGCACCGCCCTCTCACACCTCCCAGCCCTCTGGCACCTCCCAGCCAGGATTACACTCCCGTTCTGGACTAATGTCTCTATTTCAGAAACGGCCTTGCATTCGTACCGGGACTTTACAGTTTATGGCAATAAGCTTCTTTCATGCCTTCAATTCCTACACTCACAGAATGAAGAAACAACTCGGACAGTTAAATTGATGATTCAACGGACAGTTAAATTGATGATTCAATTTGGAAAGCATCTTTTATATGGGCTTAATTTATATGAACAATTAGGCAATGGGGATTTCTTTACAGGCGAAAAATGTTGACTTATATGTTCTAGCTAGAACGGCTGGAATACGTGAAGGTCTCCAGTCCAAAGAAGATTAGCATTTATGTGGCAGATCTGGAAGATCCAGGGAAGCCTGAGAGATTTAATGTATCTGTTCGCTGTGATAGCAATGAGGGAATGAGGGACTGCTGCAAAACACGCATTTCCGGTGCCAAAGATTATTTTCAGGTAAAGGGTTCATTTTTTTTAGTACAATGCTGGTGAATTTGTTCAAAGTATTTATATGAAATGGATGCAGGTTCTAGATGTGGATCGGGAATCAACAAATCATGAACTTGAGAAAGCCTACCGGAGGTGTTTGATCTGAATTCAGTTTGATCATCATGGGGTTGGATCTGAAAATGCCACTAGGGTTGCTAAAGAAGCGTTTGTTAATCTACAAGATCGATACCTCTGGAAAGCTATGGAAGCAAGCAAAGCTGGCATACTCAACTCATTAAAAGGCGGTTATTAAAAGAATTCAAAGGCTGCCAAAGAGACATGGGTTCGTGGCCTTCTGTAGAGAAGGGCAGGGAACAATGGATTTCAAGCTGGGAGTTGTGACCCGTGAAGAGGACCTCAATAATATTCGAACCAGAAATGGCGGCATGGGTAGAACAAGCATGGAAGGATCGAACCCGGGATCAATTACTTGTTTTTCTGCCGTCTGGCAGGTTTCTGGTGTTGAACATCCGTTATAAAGTGTCTGAAACGTATGTTACAGAGGACTGGAAATTTCGTTCGCATGTGGCAGAAGGGGAGAAGGATGGAATTTCGTATTTCTCCTAGAATTTTTGTGGTCTCTTTAAGGTTATTGGTTGCTAAATTCATATTATCGTGCATTCTTTAGAATGCAAGAAAATTTTCCTTTATTATGCTCTTTGTTTTGGTGTGGTTTTCTGTAAAATTCATGTACCATGTGAGTGCCCATTTCTGAAGAGCAGCAGAAAACGGTATCATTTGTATACCTTCACCAGTGACAAGGTTAGCCTCCCAAATGAATTCATAGAGAAACCAATGTCGTTTAGGTTCTTTATCTGCCTCGTACAATGATATGTGAACTGAGTGATTGTAAGCCATTTTGGAAGAATTTTGATTTTGAGAACTTATTGGAGAGGAAATTTTAGGTTGTGATATACTTACTTTTGATTGTTGGTATTCATGTTATGTGTAGATATTCTTCTAACTATGTATCCTGATCATGTCAATCAACCAATGAAATTCAAATAATATTGTTGTTGGTAGGGGGTGCTTCCATGCAATCTGAGTAGAATATAAAAGGTTGTTTGTTCCAAATTTAGGGGTAAAAGTGATCAAATTACCTTGTAATGGTTTGTGAATCATTAGTCAATCCATTATTCATCCACAGTTGTCTAGAAGAATCCATATTGTTCCTTAACCAGGTCCAATATCCAAGTCACATTTTACATTTCGCTTACAGTTGGGCCTCGGGTAGACAAGATAGGTAACGGGTCTACAGAAATCATATGTTTAGGTACTACTATTTGTAGAATTCCTCCAATGTGGTTCTTCAACCAATGTTATAGCCTCATCCTTTCTATGCTCTAGTCGACTTTCCCTCGACTCAATTAGGCCTTTCGGTTTTTCAACTTTGTATATCATATTTTTCAAATTTCTATTGTCCACTACTCTGGTCGACTTTCCCTTGACTCAATTAGGCCTTTTGCTTGTTTGACTTTGTATATCATATTTTTCAAATTTCTTTTATCCTAGAGTGAACTTGTAATGTCCTTAAGATCTTCTTGTCGCTTATGTTGTTTCTCCCATTCAATTCTTTGAATGTCAATTGTGTAGTTATGACTTGTCATCTTATTTCATCGAAATCATGCTTGAATCTTCATTGGCATCTTTGCTTCTTCACTCATCGAATAGCACTATCTACTCATTCTCGTCGCATGGTCGAGGACCCCCATTTCCAACTCAACCTATTGTTGGTTAACAAGATCAAATTCAATGATAAAGATCATTTACTTGGGAAGTATTTCCAGTCTTTTTCATTAATAAAACATTCTTAGTATTTTTGTCATTGTTCCCAGTTTGTACAACTGAGGCCTAGAAATGGTCAAGGATTGACTATATCGTCAATGCATTTTTCAAACAAAATTTTATCAAAGCAAAACAAGAATTGTGTACAAAATGTTATCATGCAGGTCATTTTAAAAGATAGATTTTACGTCATCAAGCAAAGTTTGTTCTTCATGATTGCTTTATCTTAGCAAAATTCTTCAGTTAGATTTTTTACCCACTCAAACAAGTTCGTTCGATCGTCGTTGCATAATTTGTACATCAACAATGATTCTTCATGATATTTCAACCTGGTCATGAATGTTTTCGAGGAACTTATTGATTTCATAAGGAATGGATTCTATAAGTTTCTCATGTGATTTGGTGAAGAATTTGTCTCTGACATGTGCAAGTGTTAACATGTTTCATCTAGCATAATTTTGAATATAATTTGCATTTTTTCTATTCCATCATTCATGCATTTCCTCCTCACTCAATATTTATGTATAGATTCTCATACTTTGTCTCGGTTTAGAACTATTGAAACAAATGCAATGTTGTAATTTGAGGGATTACATGTGGTTACTAGTAGTGTACAACAAACATATAATCATACATGAGAGAATATACACGTAAAGGAGAGTAAGGAATAAGTAATGGTCACACCAATAACAAGTCTCGTGTATTATATCACAGAACCATATTGTATAATGGAGGACAATACTATTATATACTTGTCTCACCGGCCTATAAATATATGATGTACATTCAGTTAGGCAGTTACAATTGTGTAATTGCTTAATAGTTAACCAACTTGACTGAGTTGCACCACCCAAATGGGTGGTTCGTCAAGAGAACATAGTTGACCCGTTGACTAGGATCCTCCAACACCTCCTAAATGATCAATGGTTGAGATTAAATATCCCACCCACCTCATATCAATGGCTAAGAATCATTTAATTAACTTACATCATTAATGCAAAAATATTTGGTGTTTTATTAAATTAACTTCAATTAATTGTAAAATGGCATTCACTTTAATAATTAAATCATTAAAGAGTTAATTTTCGATAGAGAAAACGGTCAAGACGGGTTTCATTATGCAAGGCGGTCCGAGATCAAAACCTGTTGCTCTTGGGAGGCAACATCTAAATCCAACCATGCTAAGGGTTGGTGTGGCCCAAGACAGGTGCAATATCTGGGTGATTTTGATGGCTTAGATGCCCCTAGGTTGTGGTTTCTCAGACCAAAGGATGGCCTAGCAAGCCAAAGAGCATTGTAGAAAAAAAATCATTAAAGTGGATTTCCAAATTTCTAAGTGGTATTAATAACGATTTCCAAAAGTTATACACAAACTCATGTGAAAATACTTTCCCAAGCTACAAATACATGCCTTCCAACTTAATTGTCTCCGTGTGGATTTCCCACATTTATAGGGCAAGGTCCTCCAACTTCAGCCAAGAAAATGATATCTTTTGCTCACGTGTTATGTTATTACCACAAAAAATTAATCTTATAATTGTTGCAACCATTAATTCAACTTAATAGCATCAATCTCACCTTGATAGGGCTTGATGTCCACTTTTGATTCTACTTTTAAAAGAGATTGGGAAAAAAATGTTGCTATTGGGATTTGGTTTCTTTTTCTCTGACATTTTTTTAGCTCCTTTTATTGGTCTTTAGCGTTCTTCAATTTCTTGTCTGAGCCTACCTCCGAGTTAGATCCGCAAAATTCCCCAAAAGGTCCAAACTTGTTCTCCAAATATCCCATCGGGATTGACATATTGTGAGATCTCTTAGTGACTTGTATTTCCATCTTTGTAAATCACCCTTCATATTCACCCCTCGATTTTTCAATAGACTCATTTGTCATGGCTAGAGTTTGAAGACTTATTCTTTATTATGCCAACTCCTAGATCCGGCAATAACCCACAAAATCCCAAACAAAACTTATTTGATACCAGGATGATTTGTAAACTATCATGGATATTCCACTGGAACAATTTTTCGGAATAGATCTTACATGTTTATGCAAGCTCCTAGTTATGTAGTGCTTGTAGAATATTTAAGATTCATTGTTGTTATCTCAATTTGAAAAAATGCTAAAATAAACTAAAAGTGAAAGGAAAATAGCTAGAGAAAAATAACATATCCACACAAATAAAACAAGATATACTTTGGGCAAACCCACTACAAGGGGAAACCCATCCAGAAGTGAGGCTTATTCCTTTATATTTTCATCTCCAATATGCAATGCAAATACAAAGAAAGTGGTACTCTCTATATGACATTGTAGCAAATATGGCTCCTACAGGATCTCCTACTTCCTCTATTATGCTCTAATATCCACTCCCTATCTCTTGCTCAACTATGGAGAAATACAATAATACCATAAGATTAGAACCCCTTCTTCTTATAGTGGCCCAGTATTCAACAATGTCTTAATAGCCATCTCGAGATAATTCTAGGGTTTTTGCATGCATCAACTCTAAATTAGGGTTAAGTTTTGGACCCTATAGATTATTCTTGAAATTCCATAGGTGACTAGATGCACATGTGTGTTGGTAATGAGAGTTGATGTGGAATCCACTCAGTACCATAGTGGTCAACATTATAGGTGAACTTGTGGGAGGCATAACTTCCTCATACAAATTCCGATTGAGGTGATATTTACATCATTGGAAATATATTGGAGTGTAGAATAGTGTTAATGGGATATGAAGTACATTTGAAAACTTTTAAAAAAATACTTTAAGCCGTCAAACAGACCTTAGAAGGTTCTAGACCCCAATTCTACAAAGTAAGACCTACCCTTAAAATGGGCCCTACACGCCCATCCATCCAATCATTCCATCTAAAAAGAACCAAAATAGATGAACAATCATATATTGAACCTTTTTAGATCAATATACTCATAATTATGAAGGTTGGGGTTATGGTTTTGGCATGCCCTAATCTCTTATTATGGTTATGATTTTTTACCCTTTAGAACCTTCTTGAATATCCAAACAAAACTCCATCCATATGTGTGAGTAATGAGTGTTGGTGTCATATCTACTTAGTATTGTAGTGGTTAAAGCATAGGCCAGCATCCAAAGGGAATCTTACATTAATTGATTACACACTAACTACATAATAGACCTTATTTAATTAGCATCACCTTGATTAATAAACATAGCCAGTATAGATTAATTAATAGTATAATCCCTTGATAGGAGGAGTTAGGGAATGAAAATAGTTTTGTGCATGCAAATATGAGAATGTGTAGAAGAGTTTACTAAGATTACTTTTTATAACAATCCAAGGCCTTGTTTTAAGAAATCCTCTGTATTTCTTACAACACATGTTTGGGATTTTTCTCTATCATCATATTTGAAAGAGTTTGATTTTGCTTGAAATATCAAGCAATACATTTCCTTTTATGTAATAAATTTGACATAATTTACAAAAATAAAACTATGAGAGTTAAAAATAACATAAAAATAAAATTGTTGAACAATACTAAAAAAAAATGTGTAGTGGGTATTTATTTACCTCCTCTATTGTAACACTTTTTTCTATAGAATGAAAATATGCACTCTAAATGGGTTAAACTTGGTGAATTTAAGTGCATATATGTGAAATATACCCATATGATACTGCGTATATAAACTATTAGCACCTGATTTGTGCTAAGTGAAATGAAAGGTTTCTAACCCGCAGGAGAAAAAAGATAAAGCGAGGCCTGCAAAAGTTTTCACAAGGGGAAGCTCTGGGAGAGTAGTAATGAGCCGTGGATAATAAGGGAGATCTATGAAAGAGAAGATGAAGGGATTTATAAGGACGAAGGAGCCTGCATTGGTCGCGACCTATCAAGTGCAGGAGAATCTCGAACTCATAGTCATACACAAGCCCACCCATGATTGGTCATGCAAGAGGGAAAGGAGAAGGGCTACCAGATGAAGTGCCGAAGGTGGAAATTTTTTCAATGGCCACGATCAAAGATCGATGCATATCAACAGCAAAAAACCATTTCGCGAGTTCCAAATGCATACCAAAAATCTCCTCTCCAAGTTGGTGAAAAGTTTTAAACCATAGAGAGTTCACAGGGACTTCACTTAGTGAACCTCTCACATAACACGTGTGATCGTGGGATATTAAAGAATACCCTTAATTTCAAGAGATATTGACCCAAACTCTTTTTGTTGAAACCCCCTCTCAATACTTAAAACCTCCTCCCCACCTCTTTTTATACCTCAATCCTTATAAACCACCCTACCCACCCCCACCTTAAACCCCTCATCCCCCCAATACCTGCAATATATTGGTTCGAATTTTTATAATTTTAAAACCCACAATATGAACTAACGTGATAGGATATTGGTCAACAAGTGAAGCCCCCGTGAGAGAGTTGTAACGGTGGAGATCACGAAGGCTCCATATCGACATCGATTCTTCTGATCCAAAGTGCACTGTGAAGATGACAAGATAAAATCCACAAAATTTATTAAAGGGCAGAGTTATCCGACAGTGGAGATTGGCATAGGAGCAGATCTATGGTGAAAAGACCATTTCGCTTACCGTAAGTGCTCGAAAGAAAACCTTAGTTGGGAAAAGCAAAATTTGATAAAGCTCTCCACATCAGACAACTAGATACTAAAAAGGTCTGTGATCTATGGCGAAGGTTATAACCCATGAAGAGAAAGTGCACCTGAGGCCCTAAAGGTGTTGCCACTCAGAGGCTACTGAAAGACAAGGAGGGTACTATCCAATTACTGAAGAAAAAGATAGAAATTCCTTCTGCTCGGCTCATTCAGACAGCCGAGTTGACTGAGATAGAAAAGGAGAAGGAGGCCCTAAACACTGAGTTGGTCAATTGTAAATTCAAATTACTCATACATGAAGGGAAAGTGGTGGAATGGAAGAAAGATGCAGAGCTCTAGTCTGAAGAAAAATGAGCCTTTGAAATAAGGCAAGCTAAATTGGAAAAAGAGTTAAAAGATATGATGGAAAAAGCTCAGTAACATCCAATGCCCATGACCCAATCACCTGAAGTACCTAATGTATCCGAAGTACCTCGTGCAGACTCATTATCCCAAGCTATGTCCCAGGTAAGCCTAAACACTATAGAAATTACCGGCCTGATGAAACAAAATCGGGACTTGAGGGAAATGGTTGATGTCAGAGAAGACCTAAAGAAGAAATTAGAGGAGTGTTGTAGAGAATTGGAGAGGAAGAAGAATGAATTATCAAAGCTGGCTTTAGGCCAGGCGGCTCTGATAGGAGAAAGGAACCTCATTTGGGATATGATTATAGTGGAAGCAAACAAAGTGCACCCATACTTGGATTTTATCCAAGATAAAAAAAACACCATACAAGCAGCCAGAAAGCACATCCAGGCAGCTCAATTCGACCTACATAAAAGACCCTTGGACACAGTTGAAAGTGCGATTAAATTCCTAAATTGTTTAACATATGAAGACATCAAACGAGGGAACATATTGGATAGGATTCCCACCATCACATGGGCCAGAAGAGTGACTCACAAACACCACCACTTGAATATGGTCGAGGCAAAGTGGAATTTCATGTGCAAAAAAGCTGATGATTTTGCCAAGAAATTTAAGCCTCTATTCAAGAGAGGGATCCCTTTCTTTTGGGAAGAAAAGGGACACATGCTATCCCAGAAGGAGTACTAGGATAGGTTGGTCAAATGCAGGTAGGACCATAGACAATTCAGAGATATAACTCAGCAATCGCTTCCAGGCATGACCATGATCAGAAAATTGTCTAGGGAGTTTGAATTGTTATTTGATTTGAAAGCTTTGTGTGCTAAGTTTCCAGCACCTTCAGTGTCTTCCTATATAGAAAATATAGAGCTAGGAGTGTTGGCAGAAGAAATGGTTAAACTGGAGACATCGATAGCTAACCAATGGAAAATGATCGAGAACTACAACAAGTCCAAACAAAGGTTACGCCAAGGATGATATACTCTAAAAAAAACCAGAACCAAGGATACAGTTGCGGAAGAATCAGGCGAGTGGGAAGTTTAAATACATAACATCTTTTAGACCCGACGAAAAACCTTACCTCCATCATTTTCTGTTTTATGTTACCCATGGAAGGATGCCACGATACAATTTGTTAAGAAAATGTTGCTAATTTTCTAACTGATTTTGGCCCTGTTTCGAGGTTGGTCTCGGGGGCCTAAAATGCTTAAATAGTCTCCTCACAAAAGAAGAAAGGGTTGGTTGGTTTTGAATTTCCAAGACTATTGTAATAATTTTTCAATTAATACAAGTTGAAGAGTCGAATGCTAGTTATATGCATTTACAGGAATTCATGTGTGTTTCCAAATTACATTCTGTGCTTTCTTTTCTCATGTGCATGTGTTTCCAATTACCTCTTTTACATTCTGTCTTATTCATGTTGTAGATTTAGTGTATAATGGTTAGGAATTCATACTCATATGCTCCTACCACTATCTGCAATGTCCACCAAATATTTCCTCCAAAATCGTTGTAGAATTCATCCTTGTGATGCTCTACACTAGTGGGTTGTCATCTTTCTGCCTCTTCCACCAGACCCCCAAATATAACGACAGTGATTGAAGCACTACCTTGCTCTTGTGAACATTTTCCTATGCAAACTACTTTGTTTCCTTGCTATCTTTGACTCCATAGCTCGATAGATCTTTCTTTGTTTCCAACCACCAATGTTTGATACTTATCTTATGACAATATAAATATAGCCTTGTTATGTATGTGTGAGAGATCCCTCTCTAGAATCAGAGGATCCATCTCCCTTTTCTAAAGTGGTTTTGATGTTACCTCAAGATCTGCCTTCCTGCAAGCTTGGGTGCGATTCTGGGTGTTAACAAATTGGCACCATTGTCGGGGATGAGATTGAAAATCATCCCTGGGAAGAATGACAAAGATTCAAAGGTTAAAGGGTTTCTGTGGGAAAACAGAGACTCCTACAAGTGAATAAGTTTGTGCATTTTCTCTGGCGACTCCACGTTGTTTCTTAGCTACACACAGAAGTCATCCTGGCTTCCCTGTGGCCGCATACCAAAGGTAATCCTAACACCCATATTTTTCAAAGTTTGGATAATCCAAATAGGTCATTTAGGAATAAGGGAAAAGATTAGTTAGATATTCCTCAGTTTGAAAATTCTTCCACTCAAGAATTCCGTAGCATGCTCGATTCTGCGGAGGAGGTTTCCTCTAAAGGTACCCTACCGAAATCCAAGTTAGAGTCAGGTCCTAGAAGTACCAGAGTAAATCCTGATCGCTTGGAAGCCTACCTATTGGACTCTCTCCAGTAGAACCTTCAAAGGCTTGGAAACCCTATTGTCCAAAGGTTTCATCCCCATACCCCCCCAGCAGTGCGAAATCAATTTTCCTTCCCAGTCCCACCTGCAGTCTCGAACCTGCCTATACCAATGGCTGGCTGATTTGCTCCACTAGAGTTTCCTATCATGTTGCATGACCTCCCCCAAGGTTATGCCCAAAGATTCCCCTTCTATGACGGGGAAGGAAATTTCACCGCCCAACAACATGTTGACAGATTTTAAGACTTCTTGGATCTGGACTTGGTATGTCATGATGATGTGAAGATGAGGTTGTTTGTGTTGAGCCTTTCGGGGGAGGCAAAGAAGTGGTTTAAATATTTACCTTCTTGGTCCATCTGCACATTCGCAACCTTCCAGACTGCGTTCTTGGAAAGATGGGACGATAAAAGAAGCTCCTTACAAGTCTTTTCCCAGTACAACAATATAAATAAAGGTGGTTTCGAGTCAGTGCATGAATTCTCTAGAAGGTTTATGAGAACGTACAATTCCATTCCCTTCGACATCAAACCACTGGTGGGTGCTGCGAAGCTACATTACGGTGATGCTTTTGATAGTGACTTTTCTCTGCTGTTAAGAGAGAGGAAGTCATCCAATCTCCCTGCAATGTTTCAAGACACCTTAGAGGTGGAAGCTACCATGATGGTGAGCAGGAAGATCCGGCAAAAGATGGAAATGAGAAAAGTTTGGGAAGATGGACCTTCTACCTCTGGTGCTTTTGCTAACGATGTAAAGTTTGAAATGATGTTGAAAACGATAGAGAAATTGATGGATAAATTATCTGTAGACAATGGGTCGTTGGATAGGGAACAAAATGAGCCTCAAATCAGAAACCATAACTTTAGAAGAAAAAATCATCCTCAGCCTCTGTAGGTCAGACAAATGGAGGCCAGAAATCCTAGGAACCCAAATGATCAGCAAATACAACCACCTTTTCCTGAAAATTATGTCGATGGAGGAGGTGATGAAGAACCCATTGAAGATCAGATCCACCATTTCGGAGATATGGATTCTGATATATGCCTCACAAAAGAAAAGCACAACCTATATGCCCAGGAAAAATATCCAAAAAACCTTGAAGAGGAATCAGAACAGTATCGGCAGGGATACATGCATGCCATTGATGAGGTCAAGAGAAATATCCATATGAAGAGTAGAGACGTCGTGTTTAACAAAGGTAAGTCGAATCCCAATCAACCCTCCTCTAGTATGCAAAGTGAAGATAGAAGCAAGGAGAAAGCAAAAGAGAAAATTCCATGCAAAGAGCCCATGGATAGATGTGAAAGAAGTTAGACCGCCCGTGCTTGTTGAAGTGGAAAAGGTTGACCCTATCTTCAATCTGCAGACTGAACTCTCTAAGGTAAAAATATCTATCCCCTTCAAGGAATTGCTAAGAAATAAGGAATACATAGATAAGATAACCGAGATGGTTAAAGGCCAAGGATATTTTTAGCCCGACATCTTGGAGGTAAATGATGACGCCCCCACCATCAGTTTTGGGACCAGGCTCGAAAATGGAGATGAAGAGGAGGTTCCTCCTTTTTATTTAAGCTTGAATGTACACAACATGGTCATACATAACGCTATGCCGGATTCAGGAGCATCACATACTGATCCCGAAAGGGGTGGTGGAAATTTTAGGGTTAGAGGTAACTAGACCCTACAAAGACTTGTATTCTTTTGATTCCAGGAAGGTGAAATGCCTCGGGTTAATCAAACATATGGTAATGACTCTAACAGAACTTCCTTCCAAAACTATAGTGATGGATGTGGTCATGGCAGGCAATCCTGCTAAGTTCGATGTGTTGTTGTCTAGGTCCTAGACCTCCAAATTAAAAGGCAGCCTGCAGATGGATATGTCTTATGCCACCATTCCTATGATCGGAGGTAGTAAGAGGCTATACAGCGAGAAGAGATCCTCGTACATGGTCAGCAGCTAAAACCAGCCAGACAATCATGACATATACATTGTTGACATTGACTTGGGGTCATCCATCTTCTTCAATGAAGTTTCCCCTGGCGCTCTCGAAATATCATCGTCCATCAAGGAAGAAGAAGGGCTCACTGAAGAACAAGACGTTTTAGCAGTGAAAGAAAAGGAGGAGGGTATTTGGACCTTGTACTTTGATGGTTCGGTCACTAAAAGCGGAGCTGACTCGGGTGTGTATATTATTTCTCCCACCAAAGACTTTGAAAGCATGTCTTACCAATTAAATTTTGAATGTACTAACAATGTAGGAGAGTACAAGGATTTATTGTTGGGACTGCATGCCTTAAAGGATAAGAAATCTAAGTGGGTACCGATCAACGGGGATTCATAATTGGTTATAAATCAGATTAATGACATGTACCAAACTAGGAATTCTAGAATGAGAGCCTACAAAAATGAAGACATGTTCGGTAATTTTTTCGCCAAATACACATCCAAGGTAGTCCCTAGAACTGAAAATACGGTTGTTGATTCCCTAGCGGTTGCTGCTAGCAGATTCGGGGACCCGACAGATAGGAAAAAGGAACATAAGGTATGTGTCAGGAATAGAGCCGCCATACCTGAAAACTCCAAACACTGGCAAGTGTTTGAAGACGATGAACAAATTAAAAGTTTATGGAGCTATCTGATGAATTTGCAAACACCCAAATAGACAATGAGAACTGCCACCTCGAGAACTTTCAGGATGTCGAGGGTGATGAAGAAGGAAGCGATGAAGTCAACCAGTATAGAGATTCCTTGGGGGGAAAGGACATAGTGCAGCTAAAAGGTTATCATATCCCCAGAGGTTTGATTCCCCTGGAGAAGTTATTTGACCAAAAAAACATGGAAAAAGATCCTAAGATGAAGCCTGTAGAATATTCTGTGGGAGATAAAAACATTGGGATCGAGAGCCACCCAAAGGTCATAAAACTGTCAAAGAAATTTCCTGCCAAGGAAAAGGAAGATTACGTCAGTTTGATGAGGAAATACACTAAAGTCTTTGCATGGAGCTATGAGGATATTAAAGAATATGACACATCCATCATACAGCATACCATTCCCATAAATCCAGGTGAAAAGCCTTTCAAACAAAAATTGAGAAGGGCCAATCCAAAATTGTTGCCCATAATTGAGAAGGAAATCAAAAAGTTGTTTGATGCCAAGATCATTGTAACACTGAGGTTTTATAAATGGGTTGCTAATGTGGTGCCAGTTAGAAAAAAGAATGGCGAGATCCGGATATGCATAGACTTCAGGAATCTAAATAGGGTTTCTTTGAAGGATAAATATCCTTTGCCCAAGATGGAACACATCTTGCAGACGGTTGTGGGGTCTGAAAGAATTTCCACTATGGATGGTTTGTTGGGTTACAAGTAGGTGAAGGTATTTCCTAAAGACCAAGAAAATACCACTTTCACCATGCCCTGGGGGACGTTTATGTATGCCAAGATGCCTTTTGGTCTCATGAACGCAGGGGAAACTTTCCAACGTGCCATGGATATAGCATTTGCTGAAGAGAAAGATAAATTTGTAGTGGTTTATATGGATGAAATTACTGTACATTCCAAATCAGATAAAGAACACATCCAACATTTGGAAAAGGATTTTCTGAAATGTAGGAGATATGGGATATCATTGAACCCCCGGAAGTCTAATTTTGGGTTAGAAGAAGGGAAGTTGTTGGGGTATATCATCTCAAAATATGGTATAAAAATAGACCCGAAAAGAATCAAGGCCATCCAAAAGGTCAAGAACCTAGAAGCAAAAAGGAGGTACAGTCCTTCATCGAGGAGGTAAATTTTCTCAGGAGGTTCATCCCTAGCTTTGCAGAAATACTGATGAGCATTACTAACACACTCATAAAAGACCATGAAATTAAATGGACACAAGATGCGAAGACAACCTTCAAGGATATTAATAAGGCTCTCACTGAAGCCCGAGTCCTAGGAAGCCCTGATTTCATCAAAGACTTCTTGATCTTCTCTTATGCATATAACCACACTGTAGCTAGGGTGCTATTACAAAATAATGACCAAAATGTTGAACAGCCTATAGCATTCTTCAGCAAAGTACTGAGAGATGGGGAGCTGAAGTATGATATAATGGAGAAGCAGGCTTATGCCTTGATAAAATCACTAAAGGATTTCAGGGTCTACATCCTTCATTCCCACATCATAGCTTATGTGCCCAGCAGCACCGTGAAAAGCATCCTCATGCATCCAGATCCCGAGGGGAGAAGATCGAAATGGGTCGTTGTGTTGTTAGAATATGATATCGAGATAAAACCCACCAAATTGGTTAAGGGTTAAGGGCTAGCTAATATGATGACTAATTCGAATTGTGACTCTTTGCAACTGAACTTCCTAACAAGTCATTCATTCCAGTTAGAAGCTGAAGCACAGGTGATGCCTAGCTTCTCTACTTCCCCTTGGTATTCTGACATTATATATGTGCTACAAAATGTACAAGCACGTGCAGGGCTAAGCAAGACAAGGGCCAGGTCAATAAAATTGAAATCTGCCAAATTCTTCATTTTGAATGAATACCTGTATTGGAAAGACCCAAGAGGTGTCCTTTTGAATTGTCTATTGGAGGATGAGGCCCAATAGATTATGGAAGAGTTCCACATAGGGGATTGTGGAGGCCATCACTCCTGGAAAGTCACAATGAATATGATTTTTAGGGCCGGCTTCTATTGGCCCACATTGTTCTCTGATGTATACAAAGAGACTGCAAAATGCCATCACTGCCAGGTCTTCGAAGGAAAGAGGAAACTTGTCCCACTCCCTCTTAACCCTATATTCGTGGAAGCTCCATTTTAACAGTGGGGGTTAGACTTCATTAGAGAGATCAATCTGAATTCCTCTGGACAACATAGATGGATCCTGACTACTACATATTACTTTGCCAAAAGGATAGAGGCTATACCTACCAGGTAGGCCATTGATGAGGTGATTATAAATTTTTTGGAAGAGAACGTTTTTTCCCAGTTTGGATGCCCCCGGAGGATAGTGACTGATAATGCTGCAGCTTTCAAATCAAAGAAGATAGTGATTTTTTTCCACAAATACCACATCAACCTCAACCATTCTACCTCTTATTACCCCCAGGGAAATGGGTTTGTAGAGTCTTCGAACAAGAGCCTGGTAAGAATCATAAAGAAATTGTTGGGAGACAACAAAAGGGCATGGCATACAAAGTTAAAGTATGCTTTATGGGCCGATAGGGTTAGCACTAAAAGGGCCATCAGAATGTCCCCATTCCATCTTGTATATGGGTCTGAAGTGGTTTTCCCGGCATCTCTAGGAATTTCGGTAATGAGGTTTCTGTAGGAACAACAAAATGAGCCGAACCACCTGCATATAAGGTTAAATCATATCATCAAGTTGAACGGATTAAGGGACAAAGCTTACGACAACGTGCAGATGCATCAAGAGAAAATGAAGAAGACCTTTGATAGGAGAGTTAACGAAGAAAAATTCTTGATCGATGACCTATTTCTAAAATGGGATGCACCCATGAAGCTAAAGGAAAGCATGGTAAATTCAATCATAAGTGGGTAGGTCCATACATTGTTGTAGTGCTCAGAGGAGAGAACACTTTCATTCTGTAGCACCAAGATGGGTCCCTACTGGAAGGGGGTCCAGTGAATGGGAGGTTCCTCAAACACTACTTGACTTGAGGTAAAGAAATGAACACATGTATTATAGCTGTATATATTTCCTAGTTTTCAAATAAATAAGAAGGTGGTTCCATAAGGAGTTTGAAGCTCGAAGAGAAGGCCATAAGGCCCGAAAGGACTGCCATTTTTATGTTTTGTCGGTTTATGTCTTCGTTAAATATAGAAACAAGGCAACATTAACAAATGTTTCAGAGTCTAGGGAAGAGATGCTCGCCCAATGGATTCGGCACCTGGTCTATGGGTTCTTTACTACCTCGTGGGGAGGATAGCATCCCTAGCTGGAGCCACTTGTTAGCACCTGATTTGTGCTAAGTGAAACGAAAGGTTTTTGACCTGCATGAGAGAAAGGAGAAAGCGAGTACTGCAAAAACTTTCATGAGGGGAAGCTATGGGAGAACATTAATGACCCCTGGATAATAAGGGAGATCTTTGAAAGAGAGTGCAAGGGGGTTTATACGGACGAAGGAGCTTGCACTGGTCATGGCCTATTAAGTGGAGGAGAATACTAGACTCGAAGTCATATGCAGGCCCACCCATGATTGGCCGTGGAAGAGGGCAAGGAGAAGGCCTATTAAACAAAGTGCCGAAGGTGTAAATGTTTTCAACGGTCACGATCGAACATTGACGCAAATCAACAATGAAAAACCATTTCACGGGTTCCAAATGCATACCAAAACGCTCCTCTCCAAGTTGGTGAAATGTTTTAAACCACAGAGAGTTGTAATAGTGGAGATCGCGAGGGCTCGAGATCGACGGCGGAGATTGATTCGTCTAATCCAAAGTGCACTATGAAGATGGAAAGCCAGAATTCACAAAATGTGTTAAAGGGTAGAGTTATCCAATGTCAAAAATTGGCATAGGAGCAAATATATGGTGAAAAGACCATTTCACTTACTGTAACTACTCGAAAGAAAACCTTAGTTGGGAAAAGAAAAATTCGATAAAGCTCCCCACATCGGACAGCTAGATAGTAAAAAGGTCTGTGATCTACAGTGGAGGTTATAACCTGCGAAGTGGAATTGCGCCTGGGGGATAAAGGTGTTGCCACTCAGAGGCTACTAAAAGATAAGGAGGGTACTATCCAATTACTGAAGAAAAATCTAGAAATTCCTTCTGCTTGGCTCATTCAGATAGCCGAGTTGATTGAGATAGAAAAGGAGAAGGAGGCCCTAAACACTAAGTTGGTCAATTGTAAATCCAAATTACTTGTACATGAAGGGAAAGTGGTGCAATGGAAGAAAGGTGCAGAGCTTTGGGACAAAGAAAAATGAGCTTTTCAAATAAGGCAAGCTGAATTGGAAAAAGAGTTGAAAGAGATGAAGGAAAAAGCTCAGGAACAACCAATGCCCATGACCCAATCACCCAAAGTACCTAATGCATTCAAAGTACCTAGTGCAGACTCATTATCCCAAGCTATGTCCCAGGTAAGTGTCAAGACTATAGAAATTACTGGCCTGATGAAACAGAATCGGGACTTGATGGAAATGGTTGATGTCAAAGAAGATCTAAAGAAGAAAGTAGAGGAGTGTTGTAGATAATTGGAGAGGAAGAGCAATGAATTATCAAAGCTGGCTTCAAGCCAGGTGGCTCTGATAGGAGCAAGACACCTCATTTGGGACATGATTATAGTGGAAGCAAACAAAGTGCACCCATACTTGGATTTTATCCAAGATAAAGAAAACACCATAAAAGCAGCCATAAAGCACATCCAGGAAGCTCAATTAGACCTGTATAAAATACCCTTGGACATAGCTAAAAGCACGATTAAATTCCTCAATAGTTTAATAGATGAAGACATCAAACGAGGGAACATATGGGATAGGATTCCCACCATCACATGGGCTAGAAGAGTGACTCACAAACACCACCACTTGAATATGGTTGAGGAAAAGTGGAATTTCATTCACAAACAAGCTAATGATTTTGCCGAGAAGTTTAAGCCTTTGGTCAAGAGAGGGATCCCTTTCTTCTGGGAAGAAAAGGGACCCATTCTATCCCAGAAGGAGTACTACAAAAGTTTGGTTGAATGTAGGTAGGACCACAGACAATATGAAGATATAACTCAACAATCGCTTTCAGGCATGACCATGATTAGAAAATTGTCTGGAAAGTTTGAATTGTTATTTGATTCAAATATTTATGTGCTAAGTTGCCAGCTCCTTCGATGTCTTCCTATCTTGAAAATATAGAGCTAGGAGTGCTGGCAGAAGAAATGGTTAAACTGGAGACATTGACAACTAACCAATGGAAAATGATCAAGAACTACAACAAGTCCGAACAAAGGCTACGCTAAGGATGATAGGCTCTAATAGTAACCAGAACCCGGGATACAACTGCGAGGGAATCAGGCGAGTGAGAAGTTTAAAGACATAAAATATTTTAGACCCGGTGGAAAACCTTACCTCTATCATTTTCTGTTTTATGTCACCCATGGAAGGATGCCACGATACAATTTGTTAAGAAACTGTTGCTAATTTTGTAACTGATTTTGGCCCTGTTTCAAGGTTGGTCTCGAGGGCCCAAATCGCTTTAAATAGGCTCCTCACAGAAGGAGAAATAGTTGGTTGGTTTTGAATTTGCAAGACTATTGTAATACTTTTTGAATTAATATAAGTTGTAGAGCCAAATGCTGGTTATATGCATTGACATGAATTCCTGTGTGTTTCCAAATTACAGTATGTTCTTTCTTTTCTCATGTGCATGTGTTTTCCAGTTATCTCTTTTACATTCTGTCTTCTTCATGTTGTATATTTAGTGTATAATGGTTAAGAATTCATACTCATATGCTCCTGCCATTGTCTAGAATGTCCACCAAATGTTTCCTCCAAAACTGGTGTAGAATTCATCCCTGTGGTGCTCTACACTAGTGGGCTGTCATCTTTCTACCTTTTCCAGCATACCCCCAAATATAAGGACAGTGATCGAAGCACTGCCTTGCTCCTATGAACATTTTCCTATGCAAATTTCTATGTTTCCCTGTTATCTTTCACTCCATAGCCCGATAGATCTTTCTTTGTTTCCAACCACCAATGTTTGATACTTATCTTGTAACAATATAAATCTGGCCTTGTTATTTATGTGTGAGAGATCCCTCTCTAGAATCAAAAGAGCCAGATCCCTTTTCTAAAGTGGTTATGTTGTTACCTCAGGACCCGCCTTCCTACAACCTTGGGTGCGATTCTGGGTGCAAACATAAACAATATGCAATGTGCATCTTAATTAACCCATAATGTTTATTCCATTTGGAAGAGAGATAGACCAAAGGAAAAATTAAACAAACTGTAAAGAAAACAACCACCCTTATGGGCAAAAGAAATCAATATAAACTTAAAAAAGTTTATAAAATGTAGAGGACCATTCATAACCTTAAGTGGGCAAGTAGAAAAAAAGGTGATGTAGAGAGGAGACAATGTTACATTCAACATGAGTATTAAACAAAATGTAAAGGAAACAACCACCCTCATGTAAAGGATATTAAACAAAATGTAAAGGATATCAAATGTTACCTCACAAGAGTGAGATCTTAAAAGATCACACAAAGAGTTTACAAAAGTCTTAAAAATATCTTCAAATCAATATTCCCTCCTCTGAACTCAACTTAATTTAAGGTAACATACCTCCGACAAAATTAGAACATCCTGAAACAAGTTATCTAACTGTTCAGATAAGATACCTCCTACAAAATCAAAACCATCCTTAAACAAGTTATTACCTGAATATTGAATTCAATAGTGAAATCCAAGATACAAGGATAAGGATTATATACTTTTTCACATGAAAAACCATATATCAAAATTCTATGGTGTACCTTTCAACTAGTGACTTCACTGAAGTTAACAACTTGTTTGACAAAGGCAACCACATCGATATTCACCATGGACTCCATACCCCTGCCTGAGCTTAAAAAACATGTACATTTGGTCCATTCAACGAACCAACAACGAAGTCAACCATTGACTTCGCTGTTGATCCGTTGAATAGACCGAACGTACATATTTGTTAAGGATGGCCTTATAAAGAGGCTGAAACGTATGTTACATAGGACTGGAAATTTCGTATTTTGCATGTGGCAGAAGGGGAGAGGGATGGAACAATGGGGATGGGGAACAAGAGATGGGAATGCGGGCTGAGCAGCAGATAACTACATAAGGTGAAAGCACATCATGTAGGAGTAGTAAACAGTAGTAAACATAAAACCATGTTTGAAGGTTCAATATGCTGATATCTTTCCACAAGTCATAATGATTTCCAAATGCATACAGAATATTAATCGAAAGACCCTGATAACCATCATTGGTTTCAATTTTTTGCATTGTACGGAGAAGCAAACTCTTGATAGGATTAAGCAATAATAGCCACGAGTCTATAAAATATGTCTATAAATATAACTCACATGAACAATGTTGTAAGCAATATTTCCAGATTGTTTAGTTTAGATTTTTATCCTAGATCTCAGAATTCTCAGAATTAAGCAGGGCAATAAGCTAGAGAAAGTATAATGAAAATGAAAGAAGAAGAATGTGCATACATGTTGATTATGTAGAAAAAAAAATGTATGTGCATGTTGATACAAATTTTATCATAACAAAAGTAGATGTGTACCAAAAAGTGTGATATGGTTTGCCATTTACTTTTATTGAATTTGTACTTAAGAGTACACAATTGAAATCTCATTAGTTTGATTAGATGGGTTCATAATACGGCCTGCAGTAACCACCCTACAACGTAGCATTTAATACTGCGGCTTCAAAGATTCTAGTCATTGGATTTGATCCAACTTTCTATCTAACAACTAGAATACCTGTAGCCACAACACTACATGTTACACTACCGATGCTTAGGTTGTTTCCTACAACCATTGTACATTACTTGGGTTTTTTCCTACAACCATTGTGCATAAGTAATGTTTGAATTCATAAAGAGACAACCTTTTTCAAAATGAGAATCCATCATACAAGAGCCAACCATCTTAACTCCATTATGGTTGATCGTAATCGCTAGCCTATGGCCGAGTCGACTCACTAGCATAGATCTTAATTAATACATAAATTAAATGCAGAAATACACATTTATCCATTTCAAATCTTCTTGATCCTTTTCGGTTCAAAATTCCCTAGTGGAAGGCTCTTGATCTACAAAATCTTATCAACAAAAAATATGGAAGCATAAAGTCTGCACTCATTTCTCCAAGTCTACTACTCCATCAGATATGAAGGCTTGCTTCTTGCTTGTCTCAACCAAACAACTTGCATGCCCTTGTTTTGTTGTTAAAAGAGATATTCTTCCTCTCCATTTATGTCCTTTCTTCCTCTCCATTTATGTCCTTTAAGGGCCTTACCACATTTTGGTTATCTTTTGGGGTTGCTATGAAAATGTGTACATCATGTTTATGGGTGCTTCATGTGTATTGGGTGCACAGTGTATGGATGACCCTTGGTTGTGTCGTGATGTACATACACATGGGAAGTGGCTTGCTCACTGATTGATTGACCTTGTACTAATTCCTATCTGGCATTCTTCCTTGGAGGATTAGGAACCTATACAATTTAATTACTTCATGTTGCATGCACATGGGGGTTGATTTCTTTCTTAGGAGGACAACTTGCCTTGGAGGAGTGTTTGGCATTCGAAAGGAGGCATTGAGCCCTAGATGGCATGGGTACACTGGATTGCTTTCAATGAGGCTTGTGTTTGACTTGCGAATGGCTAGGTTGTGTGGCTGATCATGTTGGTTGGGTGGACCCAAAGGAGCACACAACTTAAGAGAAGAATTGAAGCATTGGAGGCTTAAGGAGGTGGAGTGTTATACATATATCTTGGAGTGTCCATGCCTTAGTGCGTTGCTTGTTGGACATCTTCACTTTGGATCTTGACATGTGTCTCTTGTATAAGGAGCACTACGTACGAGATCCTACTTGTGTAGAATTAGGTTTTTTGTAGTGAACTAGGTCCACTTTATATTGTTGTCCTCCCTTACCTCTTGTTGCAACTTGGATTAGCACTTGAGTGGGAAAATCCCAACCCAGAAGTGTTACCCCTAGACGCAACTATAGGAGAAGGCACCATAGTCACCCTAGTGCACAACTCCTCACACTTTTGGCATCCTCTCAAATGTCAAGAGGGGTTTCCCTAAGGTTAAATTCATTTTAGAATAACTCTAGATAAAAGATATCTTGGAAGGTAAATTTGATTGTATTGTATGGATGTATTATAGATATCATTAAAGTAGATTTAGTGATTACCAAAATTGATAAATAAAGAAACACTTGAAATGAAATAATGCTTGAAAGTAAATTTTGAAGGGATGTAAATCAATATTCCTCTCAAAGACTTAACATAACAATAATGACTTACATCCACAAGAACTCTTTAAACATTATGAAAATTATGAAATAAATCCCGTAATTATAAGTGATAAAAAAAACTTCCCCAAGACTAATTTCGATGAATTTATCTCTTTGAGGTAACCAAACCTAAGTGGTTTGCGAAAGATTAAATATTTGAGCATAGTATATGAAGCTAGCAATGGAATAAGAAAGTGAAGTGTTGTTGGAAATGAAACAACATTGGAAATTAACGATTCCTTAGAAATGATGATAACTTAGATCCAATGAATCATTTTAAATGTGAAAATTAAATTGAACCAAGCACACATTGTATTCCAAAATTATGAAGTGATTAAAATCACTCCCAAAATGGTTAAATAAATCAATTAGTCCAATAAGATGATTGCTCGAGACTAGTGCTCAAAATGCAATTAAATTAACCCCTTAAACAAATAGAGGAAATTTTTCTTTAAGATTATTTTAGTGAAATTGAAGCAAGATTCTATGAAAATGTTTTGTTGTGAATGACAAAATGCACACCATAAAATATGTGAGATATGAAAACTAAATGATGGAGATGCACATGAAAATTTTCAGAATTTAAATGAATGTTTAAAATTATTCCATTGATTCAACACCTTAGGATTGCATTTATGCATAATGTACTAATAATTTAACAAGTTAAACATAATTTTTCAAAATATATTACATGTAATTTCTACAAAATTTAAATCAAAATAAACACTATGGCTTAAAAAAGAGGTTAAAGAATTAATTAGTTGATATCTTTAAAATACTTTATACATCATGTATTGAAATCATTAATCTATGCATTGTATAGACATACTATATAAATAAAGTTGCACCTAATTAATTTCTTTTCTCAATCATAAGTATTATTCTACATCACATGATATTTGATATGTGCAAACACCTTGCGAGGGTCACACCAAGAGTCTTTTAAATACTAGGAAATTACATCGATGGGGTATTTAAGTATTAACCCCCTTAAAAGGGAGTTTTTTAACCTCTTAAAAGGCAGTGGTATCGACCACGGATCTCATAATAGACGGGGCATCGGAAAATGAAATCTTCCTCTCTTTCGGTCTAATGTAGGTACATGATATTTGATATGTGCAAACACCTTGCTAGGGTCACACCAAATGTAGAGATAATATTAAAAAACATGGGTTATTTAATTATCTTAAGTAGAGATAATATTAAAAACAT
Source organism: Pseudotsuga menziesii (assembly GCA_001517045.1). Taxonomy (NCBI): domain Eukaryota; kingdom Viridiplantae; phylum Streptophyta; class Pinopsida; order Pinales; family Pinaceae; genus Pseudotsuga; species Pseudotsuga menziesii. The sequence continues at coordinate 29,361 of LPNX011068215.1, forward strand.
AAGTTGCCACCTAAGCCTTTAAGATGTTATAAGTAAGATAAGATGTTATAAGTAAGATGATAATATTAAGGAAAAAAAACAGTTGTATGCTAGCACGATTCCAAGACTGATTGTGGTTCTCCTGTGCCATTTAAAGTAATGTAATTTGGTATATAATAAATAATTTGTGTTTGGGTTTTTAAAAGTATTGTTAGGGAATATATATATATATTAGTAATAATATAAATATATTATTAATGATTAGGTAAATAAAAGAAAGATATTATAAATTTTTAAAATAGAGGTAATTTTTATAAATCTTTAATACAAGTATTTGGAACATTTTTTATTAAGTGATTCTACTTTACACTCGCATAACATAGATCACAAAAATAATAAATTAATAATATTATGACTAATAATAACTAAATAACATTTAAATTACTTTAATATTTCAATATTAAAGAAATAAATACACGCCACCATTACTAATAACCACTAAACATTTATCTTAATTATACATCTATAAAGTGAAAAACAAATCAATTTTTTGGAAAAGTAAACATTTCCTATTTATTTGCACACAAAAAAATTTGTACCTCCAAATATTAATTGATTTCCTTTTAATGATTAATTGATCCTTAAATAAGATGGATATAAAATGATAAAAACAATAATAAACCATTGACATGTATGTGTATAATAAGCTCAAATGCTGTTACTTTATCTTATACATTTTTTTTCATACAATAAGCCTTGACCCTTAATGTTATCAATACATTATTCTTAATCTTGAGCTAAGAAGATATGTGTAAATAGTGCTGGGAATGGTCCACTATATTTTAGGTTTTATGTATGCTTATGTATGCAAAAGCATATCCTCATAGGTTTTATGTCAATTGTGTAGTTGTAAACTCAATGGGGTGAATACAATTTGATGATGCAAGATATATTAGTTCAAGAAATTATTTCTTTACATAACGATTACAAATATTTATAAATATTTGTAGTTATAAATTTAGTAACATTTTTTTTTATCTTATCTCTATGTTAGTTTGAAACAATCATGTTCTAAACCTAATAATATAATATATAAGTTACATAAATAAATATAATCATGTTTTTTATTTCATTTATTCAATATATATATTTATTTTACTATTATAAAAGCCAAGATTAGTTTATGTCTTGGTATCTGAGAGTTCGAGTATTCGAATTTTTTTTTCCATGGAAAAAAACCATAAATATATATATATATATATTGAAATATCATATACATTCCACATATAGATCAATAACTACATATTGTCTATTGTCACAATTAAGTCATTAGCAAAAAACTGATATTTACATATTAAACAGCTTTTAAACAAGCTTTAACAATCCTCAAAAGGCATTAACAGTCTTCAAAAAAACATAACAATTCAGCTATAATAAGCTTTAAGCAGCACTCATCTCCAGAAAAACACTCCAGCATATTCCATAGGCTTTAAACAGCAACCAAACAGTAGCTAAGCAATACAAATATCATAGGCTTTAAACAGCATCCAAATCTTCAAAAATTTTCCAGCTTTCGCACCACCTGTTAAAAAAACATAACCATATTTGATACTCCATCAACCTGGTACTTTGATATCTGCCATGATCCACATAAAACATTAGATCCATCTTTTTCCAATGAGTCCGCTAGAGAATTTCTTTCTTGATAAATATGCATAAAGTGCACTTTATCGAAAAAATCTACCAAACTGTGAACTTCAAGCAAAATTTGATTAATGATTAATGAAGAGTGAGTGCTCGATTTAATGAAGAGAGAGTGTTACAATAGTCAATTCCTCGAAATGTTCCACTTTTGAGGATTAATATTTAATTATTTAAATATTAATTAATTTTTTTACTAAAAAATATGATTAATATTTAAATAATTAAAAATTAAAAGTTAAAATAATATATAATAATAATAACAATTATTATTATTATTATTATTATTATTTAAATACTAAGGAGGCAGATGTGGGTGGGATCATCTTTGATCCTGGTGGAAAAATAGTGTCTTCTTATCCCTAGGGACTTTGTCAGAAAACCAACAACGAACCAGAATGACTTGCTCTTTTCTACGGAATGAACCTCTTAAGGCAAATCAACATCACCAAAGTTATGGTTCTTGGAGACTTGAAGCAAGTAATCCAGAAAATGAATAATGAAAGCCGCAGAGGCATGGTAAAAACCAGAAGAATCTACGAGTGTATCCAACAAGCCTCGGGAAAAGTTCATGTTTCCCACTCTCACATTCTCTGAGGAAACAATTCCGAGGCAGATACATTGGTGAATCAAGGAGTCAAGATGAAAATCAGTTTAGTCAAGGTGAATGGAATGTTATCAAAATATTTTCATGCCCCCTAAGTTATTATGTTTTGGTACCCTAGCTCATTTGGGGTCCTTGCCTAGCAGCACTCCTATTCCCACCCCATTGACAAGTTTGAAGTGCAAGGTTCAAGTGGCCGACGTTCCCTCTGCCACTACAACTAGTCAAAAACTCTTCATTCTCCGGTGACGTGCCAGCTGGTAGGAAGCATGGCCACCGATTTCCACCTGCTGTTTTAAAGCCCATGTGATGGCCTTAATAGCATCTGACGCCCTCTTCATTCAAAGTGGAAAGCTGGAACGAGCCACGGAGTTCCTCCATATTTAGAACTCGTCTCCCTCGACTCACTATGTCTTGCATTTTTGTGTTGAGAGCGCTCTTGCTCTAGGAAAGAATGCCCATTCCTGCGAAGGGGAAATTTCTGTTAGTGATCACCTTGGTAAAGCTGAAGGTATTGACTTTTATGTTTGTGATTTAAAGGATTCTATTAGTGTAGTGAGTGCTCTTGAAGGTGAAGAAAACACATTCGTTTGTGAAGATTCTGGCAATGTACCAGACAAAGCTGAGAGTGACGATAGTAGACTGAGGAAAGGTGTTGGGATTGCACCTGGTTTCCTTGCAAATAGATTGGAAGTGCACTAGTCCTTAAAAGCTTCTTTCCCTGGTCGTAACTCAAGACCTGAACCTCTAAACCAGTCAGAGCCCTCAACCCTTGAGTTTGAAATGGTCGACAAAGGGACTTCTCCGGAAGACATCCAGGACTCGCTAAAGGATCTCAAGAAGAGCGTGAGATGGTTATATGACATGATCAGTAGAAACAGGGAAGAAAATAACAAAACAATGGAGTGGATGGCTCGATAGATAGATAACCAAGACACCCGCATAGAAGATAATCATCATGACTTGTATGAGATAATGGGAAACATTGGCTACATGAAAGATGGCTTTAAATATCTAGTAAATATGAACTAGGGAAACTTCATTCAGGACAACTAGAATAGAGACCAAGCAATGGAGGATGCTACTGTGGAGTAGCCAGACAAAGAGCCAAAAGGATAGCAGAAGGATCAAGTCTAATCTCATGGGTATTTCATGTTTTTTTGTATCTTTGTTTTAGGAGCTTATGTTCGTATATACCCCTAGAGGGGATTTAGAGGTTTTTCCAAGCATAAAAGTAAACATAAAACTTTAGCTATCACCATGAATATTATTGTCTTTTTGGTGTTTACAAAACTTTGTAGGTCTCAAACCACCCGTTTTTTATAAGCCTTGCTAGCTTCAACCTTTTTATTAATATAATAATTTCATAATTAATGTAAAAAAAAAATTATACTTTTATCTTCATAATTTATTATTATCATAAAAATTCCATAAATTCCAATTACTTTTCCATATCATACATATAAATGCAGATTCCTAAAAAGTGAATTAAATTGTAAAAAAAAATCCAATTACTTTTCCATATCATGCATATCAATGTAGATTCCTTGAAAGGTGAATTAAATTGTAAACAAACGTTATCTTTTGAATTTAGACTTTTTTTTTAATAGCAAGTTATTATTTTTCTAAATTGTAGTAGTATAATAATTTAAAATGATTATTTTAAAGTAAAGTATTATAATTTTATAAAGTTTTATAATAAATTGTGAACAAACGTTATCTTTTGAGTATATATTCGTTTTTTAGACTTGTTTTTAATAGCAAGTTATTATTTTTCCAAATTGTAATAATATAATTGTTTTAAAATAATTATTTTAAAATAAATTATTATAATTAATTGAATATAATTATAATTTTATAAATTTTTATAATAAAATAGAAGAATTTTAATTTAGAAATAAATAAATTTATAATTGTTTTACCTAAACAAATAATAAAATATAACAAGCTTACTCCTTAAAAAAATTAATAATATCATTTTAAAATTATAGTGTAATTTATTTATATAAATGAATCGTTACATTATTTAGTGAAACTATCATTGTCTTAAATATAATTAAAAAACTATGATCATTGTTATATTTTTGTCTCCAACTTCTTTGCTTCAAACTTTTAATTTCTTAATGTTGTTCCATTTACATCCTGAATTTCTTCCTCTCAAAGAAACACTAATCTATAGAATGTATCTTATAAAATTTTAGACATCGATTGATGTACACAACATCGGGCTTAATTTAACCCTTTAACCCTCAATAGCAAGCAATGTACACTAAAAGGTCAATCCACTAATCAAACACCTTAACCTTTTAACACAAGTACACATTAATACATATCTACAATGAAAACATCATATACTTACATATCACCATGTACTTGGACCCCACCCATTATACAGTTAGAAAAGAATGTACAAATTCATACTAACTCTAATAATCCACTACACACCACACCTTCTATCTCTTAAGGCCTCTCACATGCTAATAAACCTTGTAAAATCCTAAACCCTTGACCTTAATGACCCTAGACACACATTTCCCCGCAACTACAATAACCCTCTCACACATATACCACCCTTCTCCCCATGCACTTGGACCTCACATATCATTACTATGGACACAATATGGCCTAGTGCACACTAACCCCTCCAACCCCTTACATAGTACACCACATGTTATGCCAAAGATCCCTGAGAACATAATAAACCCTAGAATTTACTCCTTAACCATTGATCCATATCACCCCAAACATACTTTACCCCATTACCACCATGACCCTGTCACATGCTTACTAGGCTCCATGCACTTTCCACCCAACAATTATGTCATCAAACACATTGTGCCATATTAAGTGCTAACTACTCCCACCCTTTATGAAGATCAAATTTAGACACTAGGTACCCTAGAGCATAACTATGCATTGCCAAGTAGCCTAGGGATATATTCTATTTGTAAACATGGACTGTGAAGGATTTCTTGTAACTTGGTGACAAAATATATCGAAAATGAACTAGGTACTTCATTTTGGATCATGTAATATCAACCTGGGATGGCATGAAATGCAACTCATCATCAACATCAACCTCTCTCCTCATGAAGACCAAATTTATAAATGCTATTAGAGCAAATAACAAGTGCAACATGGGTGCATCAAGTGATCTAATCCAAACAAGGACTAAAATGCCAATAAATTGGTTGTGAGTATAAATTCTGAACACTCTTTTCCATGGGTGACTTTATCTTATACAAGTTTTTAAGGTTTGACTATATATTAAAATAAATGCATTGTAATATAATTGACAAAACATATTATGTCATGGTTGCTATATTTCATACCATAACTACATTAATGTGTTAGAATAACATTTATTGGTGTTATTCTCTCCACTTTTGGTTTGAGATGGAGATTGATCTCCACAAATCCTAAATTATTTGATATTCTTTCTCATCATTTTTATTGTGATCTTTTACTGCAAGTTTTTATTTTAATATGGGTGGGTTTTAATTTTATTCTATGCAAGCTTTTTGTCCACGTTTTGATGACATGGGTGGTCACATTGAGGTTCCATAGGAATAGTTTGGAGCACGTCGTGAATGGTAGTGGTGATCCTCAAACTAGCCAATTCCATATTCTGAGAAACACCATTCTTAGAAAGAACAAATGGGTAACAATGATTGCAACTCTTTTTGCATTTTCCAAGAATTATTTAAGATGGGCCACAACATTGCAACTATTTTGATGTTTTTTTCATCCAAAATATGACAAACAGGTTACGAAAGCTTCATGAAATTTTGTGATCAATGATACAATAACAACTAAGTTAATACTTAATATTTCCCATCAATTTGGCCCATTTTCAGTTTGTGTGTCCTCACAGTTAATTCACAAATCGAAAGGCTACATGGTGCTGGAAAATTTGTGGGCATGTGGAAACAATTTCGCATGTTGAAGCAAGAGAAAGTTGATTGCTAAATTGTGGTAAGAGGTCATTTTTTATTGCACTTCTATCCACATGATTTTAATTATAATCTTAAAAGGAAGAAAACAAAGATTAGTTTCAAAGTTTGAAAATAAAGAAAATAATTAAAATCCCAGTCAAAATTCACTAAACACAAATTATAAAATGTACTAATTATGTATTCTTAATTTTATTTGATAAATAATATATTTATAAAACATAATTAATACAAATATATCATATAAATATTCTAAACCATAAAAATGCATTGATGATGTTTCCTCTCGATAATTGTACACTCTCCAAGGTCATCATTGCTTCTTTTATGAGTAGAACGTTGACAAAGACCACCCCCAAAGTTTCTTCGTGTGGCGTGTCCTTATTCCAAATTCATTACAACCTTTGTCATTTTCACACATAACTTTGAAAACAAATTTCTTCATCATTCAAAGGAACCATTCCCAATTTCTTCGCCTCATTGCCCTATCTTTTTAATCCCACTATCCCCAATTTCGTCGCCTCATTGCCCTATTTTTTTAATCCCACTATCCCCAATTTCTTCGCTTCATTGCCCTATTTTTTTAATCCCACTATCCCCAATTTCTTCGCTTCATTGCCCTAATTTTTTATGCGGTCTGTGCTGTCAATCTTTATCTTTATTTTTTCGACATCCTAAAATGAATCTATAAAAGTTTATATATATATA
>LPNX011068219.1:0-30403 GCA_001517045.1 Pseudotsuga menziesii
CAGTAAGAATACAGCTCATCGCAGCTTACACAACAGACTCAAAGTAAACTCCCTCTCCTTTGCACAAAACGCAGTAAGAATACAGCTCATCGCAGCTTACACAACAAACTCAAAGTAAACTCCCTCTCCTTTGCACAAAACGCAGTAAGAATACAGCTCATCGCAGCTTACACAACAGACTCAAAGTAAACTCCCTCTCCTTTGCACAAAACGCAGTAAGAATACAGCTCATCGCAGCTTACACAACTGACTCAAAGTAAACTCCCTCTCCTTTTCACAAAACGCAATAAGAATACAGCTCATCGCAGCTTACACAACAGACTCAACGTATATCTCAAATCAGGCTTGTAGCAATTTAATAGTACATACAATAGCGCCTCACGGGATTAGGGTTTCGCAAAACGGAGGAGAGGTATCGCCACTACGCAAATATGTTATATTTTGCAGTCAACAAAAAGGTTTACCTCCATTCATACAACGCTGTTGGAAGGAGCCTTCAAACTTCAACAAATTCTTCACGTTCTTGTAGAGCAGCCCCCACGATTCCTCCAACGCACTCAGATCAATACACGCAGCATGCAGTGGTCTCTTCATAAACTTGCAGTCTCCAGTGAGTCGCTGAATACAATGCTTACATCAAGAAAATAACGCATATGGCAGGAGGGACGAGCAGAGGGCAGACTGGCGATGAGCAGCAGCTCTGAAACAAATGGACAAAGGGCAGAATGTAGGTCTGGCAATGCACTGGCAAGCATACAGGCTGCCAGGACTGAAATTTAACAGCAGGAGTTATGGCAGGAACCTGCTCTGATACCAGTTGTTAGGTATAACTCCCGATTGATTATTTATTCAAATGCAAATGCCTGTATTTATACATTTCATGAGGCGGTTGATTACCAGCCTCTTCGCCTTCCTAGCTATTCATATTCCTATTATTTATTTATTTACAATAATCCTGACGGATTATTCTAACACAGAGATCACATAAATTTGTGCACAAAGGTGGATTTATAAACTTAAAAACAATATCACATCTATAAGCCATAAGGTTGAGTTTTTGTTTAACCAAAACTATTTACACATCACGGCTCAAGGGCCTGTGTCGCCTAGCGAGCACCGCAAGGGTTTACACTTAAGAAAATGAGTAAAAAAAAAAAAACTAAACATTTTAACCATCGAAGAATCTGAATCCATGCTTCCAACCATTGTAAACTTCATCCAGCAACCCTTATCGTAAGTAGGGAGAACCCACATTGAAACCAGGGCTTATTGGTTGGAAGCCACGAAGTTCACCGAAGCATGAGGTCGAATTCCATTTAAGCTTGGAGCCATTGTAGGTACCTACAAGAACACAGTTCCGAGCGATAAGTTAAGATTTTGTTCATAAGTTTAAGCCCTAGCATGTTTGACAAAAGAAATTTTCAATATAAGAATTAAAATGTTACCTGCGAGCAAGAAGAGAGTTGAGCCGAGAAGAAACAGTTACCAGCGTAAGTGAACTACATAGAGAAGCAAGAAAACCCTCATGCTGACCTTGTGACGGAGGCAATAAGAAATGAACTCAAAAATCCAAAATGTCGTGACAAGGAACGAGTAATGACAGAGTTAAAAAAAAACCATGTACAGGCTTCGAGCCAAGCGAGTAAGTAAAAACCACTCGCACAGTAATATTTACTCCCAAGATAAATCGAGACTACAAGTCTTGGTATCAAAACCACTCAGCAACGATTACAGACTACGGAGCTAGCAAGCAGAGAAGGAACAACCTCTCATGGCCGCAAGGAACCACACAATGCAGCCTGCAGGCCGACAAAACCCTCGGAGTCAAATGCCAAAGGAATAGGGTTTTCACTTCTTTTAAGTCACCAATGCATGGAGGAGATTAGACCACGTGCCCTCCCAAATTATTTAACCATGCGAGGGCTGTTTCTAATGTCAACATGACTGCATACACCGAGGAGGAATTATATCATTGCAATTCAATTATAAAAGTGACTTCTATCATTACCAACAATGGAATCTATGCATCGACCATAGTATAGTGTTCATATGTTTGCTCAACAAATTAACTCTACTATCAACAATATGTTTTAAATAGTTCATATCATTGCCATAATAAGAATATTGCAATTGACTATATGGTAGTAGTACTTATCATTGCTCATATTGAATTTTATGCTTTCAACCTTAGTATGCCACATCTATGTTTGCACATCATACAAACCTTGCCATCGATTTTATTAAACCATACTTTGGAACTATTATATATAAAAGCAAATAATGTTAATGCCATAGTTTCATCTACACCATAGTAGTTACTAGGTAGCAAAACTACCTTAGGATACAAGTAGTTTTGTGTGTTTTAATATTATACATTAATTTTATTATTACAATAACTTTTGTATCATGGTTATAACCCAAAGTTTAAGATTACAGCTTGTAAACTAGTTATGTAAGATGATAATCATCATTACAACAAATCAAATAAATTGGTAATGTTACCTGACTAGTAAAGGTTAGTTAGAGTATTAAAATAATAACATTATGATTGATTTCAAAACTGAAGAGCTCTAAACTTCTCAACCGAAGGACTTGATGCTAAGGAGTCTTCCAGAAGACTGATGCTTAACCATTAGAAAGAGTTCCTCTTAAGTAACTAATCTTTCATTGTAAACTCTACATAGAAAAACATAGGATCCTGTCATACTTAAAGAGCAGTGCACTTGAAGTCTTTAAACACGACAGTAGCAGTAAGATCATGATACAATAAAAGTATTTTATATGTCAGGATCATGAGCCCTATGCTCACCAAAAGAATCTATAATGGACTAGGTATTATAATCTTATGACAGAAAGAAACCTTGGAGGAACTTATTATCGTAAATGGCATTTACGATGTTAAAGATAAAAGTCATTATGGCATAAAAATAAATGCTGTCATAAATCCAAAACAACTAAGGAATTTACTTTACCTCATCAGAGTCATGCATCATAATTATCAATTTATTTACTAGCATCTTAACATGCTAAAGAAATACTTCTCATTATCATACAAATTTTTAAACTCCTACTTGATCATTCGCTTACCTGCTGAACCTGTAAGAACTAGCAGTCCATATGAGTTAGCAGAATGCTAAGTAAGCCCTGAATTTCAAAGATAGTTTCTCACCTACTTGCCAAAAGTAAATCATTAGTACAGCTAGTAGCAATCTAAATGCAAGTCATTTTTATATATCTTATAAAAATTAAAGTTGTATTAGTTTTCTGTATTTTGAAACTAATCATTATAAATTGTTAAACTGTTTCATTTTCCGTAACCGTTAGCAGTTACTAAACTGCATATTCAGACCTTTTATGTTACTTTAAAAATTTTAAATTTTTATGAAATTTTGGGGTTATGACACTATCTTTAGGTTCTGTCCTATATATTTTGTAATAACTTTGAGAAACAGAAGGACACATGGGAGTCGATCTACTGGGAGATCGTGCAGACATTTCAATGGTTACTTGTGTAAGAACTTATTTTGCATTTTGAATGAAATCTAATATACTATATGGAGCTAGGCCTTTGATCTATTTTTGTTTTCATATTCTTCTATTTAGTATGAACTCTGCATGTATTGACTGTGATGTAGATATTTTCTATATTCATATAATGTATGCCAGTGAATGTTAAATACCTATTGATATTTGAAAACTGTTTTCAAAGACCAGTACTTTTATATATGCTGCAAATATGAACTGTTTGTTTATTGTTTGGAGTTATATATCTTGAAGCTTATCTCCTGTACCTTAAATGCTTTGTCATTCATTTATGCATAATTATTGTTTTTTTCCCTTGTATTTCTGAAGTTTTCAGGTACTGTGTCTCTGCCTTGTTATCCCTACCTATCCGATTTACATTGTTATCCAAACATAACCTAATAAAAAACAATCTTTCATTTGAGGTGCTTGAACACTGCTAAACCCATAGTCTAGGTAGGATACTTTAGGGAAAACACTTGGTTTCCCGTTGTTATCAATTTAATGGAACAGATAAAATTTTAAAGAGTTTATTCTATTAAAAATTTATCTATTTCTGCAAATGACTGTAATAGTAAAGCAGACAACATACATGTATGAAACTACAAGAAAGTGGTGCTATAAGAGAGTTGAAAAAATATGCTGCTATGTTGAACAATGAAACAAGGAGTTAAAATTGAGCATTGGAAGAATTCATTATAAACAATGAAGAATGGTTAAGTATCAAGTTGAAAAAACTTATATATTTATGTGTCCATCTGAAATTGTCGTTTATGTTTTTTCAACCATGACAATTATAACTTTTATGCTTGCAACTCCACAGAAGGTCCCTGTTCTAACTGAAAGAGTAAGAAGCAATTGTTTGTTGCAGATCCTCTAGACTATTTCATCAATTAATGTTATTTCAATTGAGAGAAGAGACAGATCTTTTGCAGAAATTCCCATGAGCTAGTTTGCAGCATCATCAAAAGCTATCACACCATGAAGGTATCCAGTGATATCTTCCAAGTCAAGCTTTGGTATATATCGGTAGTCACCATCAAGAAACGCTCCATCACATTTAGCACAATGCTAAATGTCTCCAACTTTGTGGGCAATCTTTTTCATGCATTGTATTCCGTCAACAAAAAGAGGGCATGCAAGGAAAAAAAGTCATCCATGTTAACATTTGTGATGGTTGCTACAAGAGAGTACCAAACAGGTTTTTCAGATGCTTGAAGAGTTTGTAGGTCATTGATGGTAATGAATTTACGAGAACTGGATTGAGAGGCATTGAAATTTCGACTCAAAGATGGTGATGCTGAACGAAATCCATTGTCATGAAACCATTTTTGGAGAAATGAAGTGTCTTCAATTTTTGGGTTTATAAAAACAATAGTGTTGGAAATAGTTCCAACAGTTTTTCCATTGAAATCTGTAACACGACCACCTTTGATTGCTACAGCTGGAGGTGTAGGTAAACCACATAGGTTGGCAAGCTCAGCTCCTTCAATTTGAAAATGTTCTTCCCAAAGTGTTATGTCAATACTATAGCCTGACATGTCACAGAGTCCAATTGTGTGCCTAACAGTCTCAACGCCATCTCGATTTCATATTGTGGATGTAGGAGAAACTGAAATGACAAGGCCAACAATGTCCACTATGGAATTTACGGGTATAGTTTGTATCTCTTGAATAGTTTTAAAGTTAAAGAAATAAAAAGGTATTAAGGGGTATTCATTTAAGCATGGTTGGATGGTTGATGAGGAGACTAGGAAAATCTCATTATGGCTTTTCAAATGGTTGAAAATTGGATTGGATGCTTTCACTGTGCCATTTGATACTATGTACACTATTCCTATTTGTATTTGGTCATATGAAGAGAGTGCCAATTCATTGAATGCAGATATATGTATTTCATCGTGTGAAGCATTAACAATGTCAAATCCAAATATTTTTCTAGATCTTCGTTGGTTTCCATATTCATGTAGCTTTGTCTTGTCAATAACTCGACCTTGAATGTTCCAAACTTTGCTAGAAGAGGAGAGTGACGCGAATGGAATAGTTGATGCAACTAAGGCAGGGTTTTCATTTACTGAGATAGGATTCACTAGAGCAGAGGAAAAACTTGTGAGGGAGAAGATACATGTAAGTGGTAAGGTGTAGGATCTCCAATAATTGTTGCATCCAATGTGAAAACTTTGAGTGCAAGCAATGCGATAGTCCAGTGAGAAGAAGTATGTTAGAGTTCAATGGGATAGAAAAACGTTGGATGCATGGACAGTGTGAAATTGACTAAGTTGAGAAAGACAACAAGGGAATTAAACATACGTTACACTATGTACAATGTTTCATGTACATTTGTTAACTTTGATTATAGATCCTTCTTTTAGCTGTCCAGATTCTACAAGACTACTATATATAGTTGAAAGCAATAACTCATGCCTGTGAAGCCCGTCCGAGATAGATATTCAGAACCGAATAGATAATGAGTTGAGTGAGTTCACTTGGTTTAATGAGGACACATGTACTAGCGGGCAAAGGTTGACAACACCATGTAGCAAGAGTGAAATAGAATCTTCAGTTAACATAGTCTCCATAGCGTGACGATTATATTTTCCTGTGAAATCAAAGACGGTATGAACAAAAAAAATTTGCAATGTAACATATTCATGCGATGGAATGACAACAAATAAAATGCATATACGACAACAAGTTTTTTTCGCATGAACATATTTCATGATTCTGGTTATTGTTATTCATTATCAATGTACCTTTTCGCATTTTGTTTTCCAATGTGGAAAGCGGAAAGTGGAAAGGTAAATTGATAATCAATTTATAAATTTACCTTTCCCCATTCTGCTTTCCAATGCCGAAAGAAGAAAGTGAAAAGATAAATTGATAATCAATTTATCAATTTACCTTTCCGCATTCCAATTTCCAATGCAGAAAGCGGAAAGCAGAAAGGTAAATTGATAATCAATTTACCTTTCCCCATTCCACTTTCCAATGCCGAAAGAGGACAGCGGAAAGATAAACTACCTTTCCCCATTCCACTTTCCAATGCCGAAAGAGGAAAGCGGAAAGATAAACTAATAATCAATTTATCAATTTACCTTTCTGCATTCTGCTTTGTGGATACTCTATCTTGGGAAAAGCTGAAACTGTTCGTTTAAGAAAAATAAGGGTAATATATTTAAACCAACTTCTGTAATTCGGAAAGTGGAAGTTGGAAAGCACCGAAACTTATATTAAAAAAAGTAAATTTCGATTTCTGCATTCTCCAAAGTGGAAAGCGGAAACCGACAATATAAATTAAAAATTTGGAATTTGTATTGACGCAAGTTGGAAATCGGGAATACATTGCCCCTGTTCCTTAATGCGAAAAGCAAAATGTGGAAGCGCTATCCAAGTTCTATTTACATAAACAACTTCTTCAGCTTTACTACCTTGGAAAGCGAAAAGCAGAAACGTAAATCAATAATCAATTTACCTTTTCGATTTTGGAAATCCAGAAATCTAATACTTATATATACCAAATATCAAATACCAAAATCCAAAGAATATATCCCCAAGGTAGAGTTTCTGTATTCCAAAAAGGTAAATTGAAAATTGATTTATCAATTTACCTTTCCACTTTCCGCATTGGAAAGCGGAAAAGGAAAGCGAAAAGGTAAATTGATAAATTGATTATCAATTTACCTTTCTGCTTTCCAATGCGGAAAGAGGAAAGTGGAATTGATTTTTCATTAATTTTTCTTTGGAGAAAATTTATCAATTTACCTTATGGCGACCTTCAAATACCAAAATCCAAAGAATATATCCCCAAGGTAGAGTTTTCGTATTCTGAAAAGATAAATTGATATTTTATTTATCAATTTACCTTTCTGCTTTGCGTACTTTCCACTTTCCAATGCGGAAAGAAGAAAGCGGAATTGATTTTTCATTCATTTTTCTTTGGAGAAAATTTATCAATTTACCTTTCTGCTTTCCGCTTTCCAATGCAGAAAGAGGAAAGCGGAATTGATTTTTCATTCATTTTTCTTTGGAGAAAATTGACTCCGGTATTCTGCAGATAGAGGATTTAGAGAAAATTGACTCTGGTATTATGCACGGTAGAAAGCGGAAGTTGGAAAGCACATAAACTTATATTTGAAAATGTAAATTCCGATTTCCGCATTCTCCAAAGTGGAAAGCAGAAATCGACAAGATAAACTAAAAATTCAGAAATCACATTGACAAAAGTCGAAAATCGAGAATACATGTCCCCCATTCCTTACTGCAGAAAGCAGAATGTGAAACTGCTACCCAAGTTCTATTTACATAAACAACTGTGGAAAGTGGAAGTCGGAAAAGCACAAAAATTATATTGGAAAATGTAAATTCCGATTTCTGCATTCTCCAAAGTGGAAAGCGGAAATTGGCAAGATAAATGGAATTCCCATTGATGGAAGTCAGAAACTGGGGAAACTGTTAGCTAGAATATTTCACCTCCTGTGGACAGCAAGGTGTTCCACTAGTCTGAATGGTTTAGATCCAGAACAAATAGAGGACAAAGGTTGAAGACTCTCTCTAGACATTGTAGATATATGGAATACGAGGCTTTGATAGTCCACTTGTGTACCTGCAATCGAAGCTCAACACGAAACAAATCAAAGCAACCATAATATGATATACTAATCTATGCTAGTGACTAAGGAATCTAGCAACATATATGCAAAATCACAACAACAACAACATATGTGGGACATAAATCAACTTGCATTACAGAAATATGAAGAAGTTTACAACCAAGCCTTAGTGTTGACATGCATCTCCATGAAACCAAACCTTCTCATCCCCAAAAGCTCTGACTCTAGCTCTCTATGCTCTCTCCGAATGATCTTGGGCCAATGGTCAATCCAACAACATAACAATACCTCAAGTGTTCTCTCCTCAACCATGGCTATGAGCTCTTATTTATAAGGCTTTAATGGATAGAGATGGTTGAGAAATTAGTGGGTGAGGTGGCCTCTAAGATCCTAGGATGAGGGATCTCGAGCTCAACTAAACCACAACAGTAGGGATAAGGCAGGACACAATGCTTATCATCTAGAAGCCTTGAGAAACTTCTCTTTTTCCCTTTTTACCCAGGGTACCACGTTTCTCCTTCTATGACAGAGCGGTTCTGGTAATAACCGCTTATGGACCAAGGACAATAAGCGATGGCATCGCTTATGGGCAACAGATGATGGGCGATGTGAATAGGGGTATGGATCCTGGATAAAGGGGCATGCACGGTGCTAGGAATTTGTATGAAATATTGATGAAAAACCATTTAGTTTCCACTCCAGAAGCTGGGATTCAGGACAAGTAGGTATGTCAAATGTCTTATCACATGATGGTGATAGGATTTTGGTATAACAGGATGCCCCCCAAAGCATGAGTCTTAGAGGGATATGATAAACGAGAGCTTTGAGAACAAGTCGTCGCCGAGAGATGAAAATGTCGGCTTGATCGGAGCATGTTGTCAAGTAGGCATCTGTAGTACATCAGTACGTTGACTCATAGACAGAAGTAACCAAACTCATAGCTACAGACCAATACAAGGCAGATCCATGAGAGGAATAAACAAGCATGGCTACTAGAATACATCGTAGATCCATGTGATAGAGGACTCAAACTTGGACATAGCTACCAGACATACAACGTAGATCTATGTCATCCAGATGCAAATTTGAGCATAGCCACGACCATACAAATGTGTATCCATGCTGGATATACAAAAATCCATCGCAACCTGGGGAAAAAGAAATGAGCGCTTTTAAACAAATACCCAGGGTCTTCGTCTCGTCTTCCACAAAGTACGATTCTATCCATGTGATTACAATGATCTGAAGTCAAACATGGTAGAAACCACTTGATTACCAGTCAATGATGTGAACCGTTAACAAGTGCTAAGGATATCACCATTAATGTCAATGATTCCCAAGGTACCTTAGTACAATCTACTGAGTGCGAATAGATGTCTTGATGTCGAACACCCAGTCGATTCTATTGATCAAAGGTCAATGATGTGAACCTATGTCGAGAGCGAGAGAAACTGTCATTAAGGCATATAGATCTCAAGGTACTAAATATTGTTTCTAATACTATTTCCTGGATAATGAGCTGATGTCGACGGGAATAGTCTCGTTGAAGGAGGGCCATGATGAGTCCCACATCGACGAAACGAAACTCAAAACATAGTTCTGGAATGATGTGGATGTATTAACCATATGACTGACTCAAAGATACTGACACAAAGACTATGTAGACCGCAGAGGTAAAACTTCTTCAGATCCCCTTTGAACATCAGGCGGCACGACAAAATGACTTGGTAGCATGACTAGACAGGATAGACACACAATGCAACAGTGGACAATGCATTCTTTTCAAAGACTCAAAGGATTGACATGACTCATGAAAGTGGATTGTCATGGAGATCAGCTGAATACCCAATTGACTGACATGATTGTGCAGACAAGTGCCATGTTCAAAGGTAACGACAAACAACTGCCATTATTTACAAGATGATTCCCTTCCCATTTCCCCCATCATGATTGATGAGTGCCTCTTTTCAGTTTTACGAGTTCAAAGAGGGTAACAAACACTCGGTATAGCTTGTCAAAAGACAAGTCCAGACTCATATGTTTTACGAACCTGAGAGAGGAGGGGTTCGTTACCAAAATGGGTCTCTCAATGTTTAATTTAACGAGTGCACTAAAAGAAAACTTGGTATCGTTCATGTTTAGAGAGTCTGAGCGAATATGGAAGAAGACTCCAAAGGGGTTCTTTTTCATATGATTTAGTCTCTAAGGCCCGAAAAAGTATAAAATCATACCTTAGAGAACTCTTCCAGTCATGATTGGCTGGAGTGCTGCTTTTTCGTAAATAGTCCTATCCGAACCTCAAAAGAGATAACCTACCATCGGAAGGACCACTCTTCAAATACTTTTACGAGTATGAAGGAGACAAGTACTCGACAGTCTTTTTGTATTTAAGGAGCCTAAAAAGATTTTAAAGAGGACTCCATTATCCTTTTTCATGTTTGAACCCAGAGCATGAAAAAGTAATAAAATAAGCTCAAACCAAATTTCATGTTTTAACCAGAGCACGAAAAATGAAAAGTAAGCTCAACCCCATCTTACTGTTTTTAACGAGCTTGAAGATCAGTTAAAATAATGCTCAATGATTGGTTTCATTTTTACGCAAGCTTGAAACCAATGGGTAAACTATGCTTGAAAAAACCCATTAACATGATATAAAGAGGTTGGAATCCTGCCCCCAGCATGATTGCTAGTGAAGCCTACCCCTAACATGGTTGCTAAGGGCTCGACATGCCCCCAAGCTTCATTTCATTGGACGATTCTTCTTCCATACCCAACCTAAAAACCTGGTTAAGAATGTGAAAATTTTCACCAGGGGGGTAGGAAGAACAAGAATCGGGTAGGTGAAAAGAAGGTTCAAGTTCTAACACTAAAGTGAAGACTCGACTCAAGGGAAGGGGATCTGATTCATATTTACGCAAGCTTGAAACAGAAGGTAACTATGCTTGGAACATGGTTTCATTTTTATGCAAGCTTGAAACCAAAAGGTAAACTATGCTTAAGGAGATCCATTTCATTTTTTAACGAGCTTGACATAGAATGGGAACTTTGCTCAGGGAAAACTGACATGATGGTCAGAACCTGACATGATGATCAGGTGCTATTTCATTTTTTAACGAGCTTGACATAGAATGGGAACTTCGCTCAGAACATGGTTTCATTTCTATGCAAGCTTGAAACCAAAAGCGTAAACTATGCTTAAGGAGTGGTTTTATTTTTTAACGAGCTTGAAACCAAAAGTAAACTATGCTCTAGACATGGTTTCATTTTTATGCAAGCTTGAAACCAAAAGGGTAAACTATGCTTAAGGAGTGGTTTTATTTTTTAACGAGCTTGAAACCAAAAGTAAACTATGCTCTAAACATGGTTTCATTTTTATGCAAGCTTGAAACCAAAATCGTAAACTATGCTTAAGGAGTGGTTTTATTTTTTAACGAGCTTGAAACCATAGGGTAAACTATGCTCTAAAACCTGCTCCTACCCAACATGATATCTAGAGGTTGGTAGGTTTCCCCCATTACATAAAAGCTAGCGGCTTAGCTCCATTATGATTTCCATATACTAGAGCCATGCCCCCCATTCTACCTACGATGGGAAGAAGCTAACTAGAAGAAGGAGAAGGAACCACAAGAACATGCGGCACATTCAGGGCAGTCTGACTACTAGGAGTGATGCGATGTTCAGGTGTAACAAAGGAAGCTGATCAATGGTCACAATCTTCCCATCATGGGGAAAATGCATAACTCTAAAGAGTGTGGACACTATGGCTTTCATGGCATAAACATAATCATGTCCAAGGAGCAGATTAAAATCTAAAGGACCTTGGACCACCATAAAATCAATGCAGATAGTTTTCCCTCCTAATGTGATAGGCAAATAAGGAAGGATCCCTAAAGGTGCAGTAGGCCTTCGATTAAAATCCAGTATCTGATTGGTGGCTGGCACAAGTGGAGGAGAACCTAAAGCTTGCCAGGCCATTGAGGATAGAATACAAACAGAAGCCCCTTTGTCAACAATAGTGTGAAGTATCCACCTAGTAGTAACATTCACAACTATCTGGAAAGGAACACTTGAATGAAGATGAGACTCTGTTAGGTTACTCCCGTCATAGGGAATTAACCTCATTACTTGGAGAGGGTTATGTCGAAACAGACAAAATTTCCTCTTGTCGAGAACAATCAGAACGAAGCATAAAAACTTGAGCAGGTTTTAGTCCATTCTCTACTGAAAGAGAAGAATAAGATGAAGATTTGGTCAAAGCGACTACTTCAGTCTTAACACTCTCTGATGAAAGAGTGGGATCAGGTGGAGATGACATCGACTCGACCACTTCACTCTCCGAAGGAAGAGTGGGATCAATTATAGATAAATCCGAATCGACCACTTGGTCAACCAGTGGGGGATCGAGGGATAACTTACTATCACTTGTTGGAATCACCTGTTGATGATAAGTAATATTTTCCAACCAACGCGAAGCTTCATCCATGCTTGGATAAAGAAAAGTACGATGCATAGCCTTGCAAATCAAACAAGGATACAAGAATTTACCCTTATGACCTTTTACCAATGGGTCACTGGTTGAGGGAGTATCGTCGACATGATGATCAGAGGTCGATGACACAGACGGTTTGGACCTTTTAGACCACTCTTCTTGTACACAGGAGAGACTGGGACACTCCTTAAGAAGATGGTCCCCCTTGCAAAGCTTATAAGGGAACTTGGGTTTTCCGAGTGTTCTCTTAGAACGAGCACCATCAAGAGCAGATGGTTGCTGCCTTTTCTCTTTCTTATCCTTCTTCTTCTTACTCCTCCCTTTCTTCTTCTTCTTATCCACATGACTACTAACCATAGAGCTTTGGTCAAGCGAAGAAGAAGAAAGGGGTGGAACAATAACCGACAAAGAAGGAGAGGGATTAGGTTGAGGTGGATCCTCTCTCAGAGGAGAGGTGACATTCGAGACATTAGGTGTAACAGGAATTACTAGATTAAACAGCATGACCGGTAATCCTATAGTTAATCTAGGAAGATTTAGAGTGGCAATAAAGGGAGGACCAATACCTTCACTTGGAGGGAATACAAAAGGTACACCTTGGAAAGGGACCTCTTGAGTGGTAGTCCCAGATGAGGATGCGATCTCTAAAATGTCTAATAACCCCCTAACTACCACGCACAAGCAAGTACTACTCAAACTAAAATCAACAAGCACACATGTGAAATGAGTGGATAAGAGTCAGGAATCTCATAGGACAGGCCAAAAGGATAACTCAGATGGTTTGAGGATTTCTAAAAGGGTATCCCGATATACGCAAGGTACGAGGGAGCTCAAATCGATAGTAGTGTTGTCTAATGCATAATCGTACACAAGGGGCCTTCCGATATACAATTGAGTACGTGAAGTACCTTTCTATATACCTCAAGGGTACATGAAAGGTTGTTCGATATACCGATGGTACGTGGAAGAACTGCATGATTCTCAGGATGTAATGCTGACAAATAACGATAGATCATATGCTTAACGATGTCCGAACACGTCTCTAACTTATGACTTGAATTGCTAAAAGTTTTAACCTAGTACTACCATTAATTTTATCTTGTGCGTTTAGGTGGAACCATGGAGTGAAAACCTGAAATTAAAGAAGATGCACACTGATCTATATGACAATGCAAGTTTTCCTCTTCAATGAAATTCTACCTAAGAGAGGGAGAGAGATTTACTTTTCTTCCAAAAATGCACACCCAAATGCATTTGCAATTCTATCTTTTCAAACGAAAAGTGAAATATCAATGCACCCCAAACAATCTTCAAAGCAAATAAGAAAGAGATCTAGAGAACATATAACATAAATAAAAAATGTTTCCTATATTTTCATGCTTGAAAAGATGCATAAAAACTCAATGGGAAGATGATTTCACTAACGTTTCCAAACAAAACTAACTCTAATGCACGCAAAGTTGAAAACATATATTTCTTCTCAATGAAAGTAAGATCTAGAATTTCAAACAATCATGCATAAAACAAGAAGAAAATCATTCAACAAGCTTGCGAATAAAGCAAAAGAGAGAGAAAACTAAAACTTCTCTTTGAAACAGACAAGGAAACGAAGAACCAATCTTTCCTACCAAGCACTGAAAAAATCAGCATGCAAAAGCAAACAAGAATCACCCCAAGCAAAGAAAGACTCAAAAGAACATGGATCACTCATGCATCCCAAGTCCAAAACAAACTGAAACCTACTCATGAAAATGAAATGTATATTTACAATTCCAATGAATAATATCTACAGAAAAGAGCAAGAGGTTTCAAGAAAAGAAAATTATATAAAATCTAATGCAAGAAACACAAACTCTCTCTGAATGTGGAAAGAATATAACACTCAAAGCGAATGCAGAATATACAATTCAAAAGTACACTTCATTTTCATAAAAAAGTAATCCAAAACACACAAAAATCGAAATTCAAAGTCTGGAACAGGGCCTACCTGGAACCGTGCAGATGAAGCTGTTGACAGGTAGTTTTGAGGCAGAACCATTCCTTGCTCACTGGATTCAGGCAGTGGCACCGCATATGGCTAACTATACTCAGGAAGTGGCACCACTCCTTGCCAACAGAACATGTGCGGTTCCATGTAAAAATCCAAAACATAAAGAGAATTATAAATCAAGTTAGAAAAAGACTAGATCAGGGTAAAGGCTGATAGATTGAAAGTGAGAAAGAACATGAAAGGTCGAAAATAATTCAGATCTGAACAAATCTGGAAGTTTCAAAGCCAAATTGACTGAGTCAGATAGCAGATCTGACTGAAGAGAGTTGGAGAAGGAGCATGGATTCGGACAAGAGTTGAAGAACCAAGGAAGATCAGAATAACTGATACATCTACTCCCCAGCGGAGTCACTAGATTTGTTAGCTCGAATATTTCACCTCCTGCAGACAGCAAGGTGTTCCACTGGTCTGAATGGTTCAAATCCAGAACAAATAGAGGACAGAGGTTGAAGACTCTCCCTAGACGCTGTAGATATCTGGAATACGAGGCTTTGATAGTCCACCTGTGTACCTGCAATCAAGCTCAACACGAAACAAATCAAAGAAACCAAAATATGATCTACTAATCTATGCTAGTGACTAAGGAATTTAGCAACATATATGAAAAATCACAACAACAACAACATATGTGGGACAGGAATCAACTTGCATTAAAGAAATATGAAGAAGTTTACAACCAAGCCTTGGTGTTGACATGCATCTCCATGAAACCAGACCTTCTCATCCCCAAAATCTCCAACTCTAGCTCTCTATGCTCTCTCCAAATGATCTTGGGCCAATGGTCAATCCAACAGCATAACAATACCTCAAGTGTTCTCTCCTCAACCATGTCTATGAGCTCTTATTTACAAGGATTTAATGGATAGATATGGTTGAGAAATTAGTGGGTGAGGTGGCCTCTAAGATCCTAGGATGAGGGATCTCAAGCTCAACCAACCCACAGCAGTAGGGATAAGGTAGGACACGAGGCTTATCATCTAGAAGCCTCGAGAAACTTCTCTTTTTCCCTTTTTACCCAAGGTACTACGTTTCTCCTTCTATGATAGAGCGGTTCTGGTAATAACTGCTTATGGACCAAGGACAATAAGCAGTGGCACCACTTATGGGCAACAGATGATGGGCGGTGCGAATAGGGGTACCTCTCCTAGATAAAGGGGCATGCGCGGTGCTGGGAATTTGTATGAAATATTGATGAAAAACCATTTAGTTTCCACTCCAGAAGCTAGGATTCAGGGCAAGTAGGTATGTCAAATGTCTTATCACATGATGGTTATAGGATTTTGGTATAACAGAAACCGGAAGTGACCACTGTTATAGTAGCCTTTCAGGTTTTACGCTGAACTGCTTACCTAAAACAACTCCATCATAAAATTTGATACCTATCATTTTATTGACATAGCATGAGTATTACACCATTATGAAGCCACATAACCAATACAAGTCAGTAATTTTGCAACACATCAGCAATAACAGTCAAAACAAAGCAAAGGTGTTTGACCATCTCAAAATCAGACTAAATGAATATTCAAAACATTTAAGCAGACTAAAGGAATACCTGCAAATTTAAGAAGGTACGAAAACCTTTGTTGGAAACTCTCTAGTGTAAATGAAGCGAAGCAAAATCAATATGTGCGAAGCAAACATTAAGAAATAGTGGTTACATGAAGGTTTGTTTATATGTGCAAAGCAAAGGTGGTGCAACAACAAATGCAGTAAATGTAGTATTGTAACAATATTTTCAAGAGCGCCATAAGGTGAGCAAAAATGAAGATATTGGCCCATGTCTGAATCATATGACAAGCTTTCTTGCATTAATTGAGCAACAATGCATTGATGAAACATATATGCCAGTGGATGAAGGGACATGGGCAAAGTGTATTCAATTGAGTGAAGCACTAGTGAAACAAAACCTCGTCCAAAATATCAGCTAAAGCCACAAAAACTGCTAGACAAAAACTTTCACAAAATCGTTGGTGTGAAGTCTTGGCAAGGACTCTGTCGAATCGAGAGACATGAACTGCAAGAAAGGATAGTAAAATCCTGTATTGTTTACGACAACAGATATAAGTGTAGTGAAAAGACGCATGCCACCTGTTAGGAAAACACACTAAACACCAACGGCAAAGAATGATCTGCAATTGGCAATCAATCCATCAATCCATTCACCTGCAGCACCGGCCGTAACACAGAGGACACCTGCGGTCTGTGGGACAGAAGTCCCTGAATTGAGACTGCAGAATCGGGGACCCAACTAAACTGGAGTAAAAAAAACAAAAAAAATTCCATCATGCCATTTGATCAGCATGGAAATAATTTCCTTTGAAATCAAGACACAACAGTTGTCCAGGCTCCATTCGCTAATTCGTCATGACACCCGTCGATTTGTTAATGGCTAGGGAGATGAGGAATCTTCTGAGACTACGTCTCGATAGGGAAAATGCCTTCGGAGTAAATATTAAAAAATAAAAAATGAAAATTATAAATTATATATTGACTTGAATAAAAATAAAAATAAAAAATTAAACAAACATAAATCCATTTTAAACCTATGAAGGATCCAAATGGTAAAAAAATATACACTCCAAGAAATTGGATCCCTCTGGATGTTTAATAAATTCCAATTTAAAATAAATATATGCTAGTTAATTATATTTTATTAAAATTATTAATTTATTTTAGTTTTTAATAATTTTGAATAGGTCTTTTCATAAGATGAAGTGGTGGATTCTCTTTTTGGTAATGAGGAATATGATTAGAAAAACCCCTAACTTTTAATGAATTTTTAAAGGCTAGTTAATTTTTTTTATTTAGTTTCCACATCATTTTAAATTCATGGCAGTTAAAAATTAGTTAATAATAAGTTTTTAATTTTACCTTTTAAATTAGTATTTTTTTTATGGAATTTGTTTTTTACTATTTTGGAGAAGGTGTTTTGAAAAATAAGTTAGTGAGACCCTTTAACATAATTAATATTGTATATGAAAAGAAGTGAATAAATTTGATTATTTTTTTGTTAAAGTATTTTTCTAAATATGAATAGAAATTTTGATGGAAGTTATAGTTCCATTTAATTGATGAGAATTTGACCGTAAAACTCTGGGGTGATAGGTTGTTTTAGCCCATTTTAAGAAGACCCAAATTGTCAAGTTTCAAAAAATAGTGGATTAGGATGAGCTTTGTCACTTAAAAATAGTATAGGAGATGACCTCTTAAATCACATAAAATAATGGTCGTCTAATAAGCACAAATTTATGTATAGGCATTGAACTCCGTTATCTTAAAATAATAAAAAATGTAAGTATGGGAATAGTAATTGTACTTGGTTTTGAAGCTCATTATCTTCGTCGTAAATATGTTTCATCAATGGATACATCCAACCAATGTTGTCTTAATAATCATGTAATGTTGAGGTCTTAGTTTGGTCATTTGCTTACATGTATTTAGACAATGGATAAAGGAAATTTATGTTGTAAACATTTGGAGGACAACATGGGTCCTTGGTTGTGTCATCCTTTGATTATGGAGCCCATTTTTTTGTTTGGTCGTGGAAATCGATAACTCATTGGCATTATTTGGGTGAGGCCCGAGTTCAAATCCAACATCTACCATTGTAACCCAAGAGCATATCTTGCATCCCATGAGCTAGATATACCAATAAATTGTGACTTAGCAAGGGTTGAGACGTTCAACTGCAGACGCAATCCTTCTACCCTTATCTCAATGAGTCATTGTCTCATTGGGGATTGTTAAGTTTTTAATGTTTATATTAGATCTTATAACATTTAGCATCATAACAACATAACCATAAGAAAAATATCAATGAAATATAGACAAGCATAGCCACACAAAATAACACAAAGATTTATCTTGGGAAATCCTCATGGGGAAGAAAACACAACAAAACTTCCTCTGTATAAGATGTATAAAAAGTACAAGACAAGACCCTAGATAGGTGCGCCTCCCTCCAGCAGATATATCTCTTCCTTTCTCTCCTATGAGATGTACACAAGTGAGTGTGTGTTCAAATGAGGAACACATCTCCTCTATTTATACTCTTTTCATCACTTGACTTTTAACCTAACAAGTCAGCCCCACTTAACTAAGTGGGTCGACTTCACTTAGGAAGACTCAATACAATATTATATTATATTCATTAGGGTACTATTGATCTGACTTACAATGGAGGATTTACTTCATGACTCTATGATGACCAATTACAATAGTAACACCCCTTTGGAGGAACAATAACATCTCCCTTGGGTTACATCAGTGAAATACATTTAGAATATCCTTTGAAGTTACAATATTCAACACTCCCCCTTAAAGAGAAGGTTATTCTACTAATAAAGTCACCATAGACTATAGGAGAACGGAGAGACAATATCTGCAACATCATCAAGGTTATACATCAATACGTCATCTTCTGCATCACATGATCACTTGATCCTTTTGCAGCAACGCTTCGACCTTTTCGATCCTTCGTAGCAGCAATTCGATCTTCTGATCCTTTGCATCAGTATTTCAATCTTCTGATCCTTTGCAATAGCACTTCGATCTTATGATCCTTTGCAGTAGCACTTTGATCCTTTCGATCCTTTGTAGCAGCACTTCGATCCTTTGCAGTAGCACTTTGATCTTCTCAACCCTTTGCAACAACACTTTGATCTTATGATCCTTTGTAGTATCACTTTGATCTTATGATCCTTTGCAGCAGCACTTCGAGCTTCTAGATCCTTTGCAACAGCACTTCGATCTTCTCAATCCTTTACAGTAGCACTTCGATCTTCTTGATCCTTTTGTAGCAACACTTCGATCCTTTCAATTCTTTTGCAACAACACTTTGATCTACTTGATCCTTTTTCGCCACGCTACTTGTAGTACACATGATTAATTTGTGGGATGATCAATCCTGATCACTTTAGGACATAAGTCCAAGGATGATGCTATCCTCCATCAACATGATCCATGAAAATGATCTGTTGAATCGTCTACAACTAAATGTATGTCTCGACCGCACCTAGTGCAAGCCATATCATCCGTGAGGACTCATCATAGACCATCCATACCATGAAGGTTAGGACCACTCCCAAGTGAGTGTTATACTACGGTATCTACACTCACATGTAGGTATACTCTACCATGTAAGAGTATTGTCTGCATAACATATCTTGACCGCACACAAAATGTCGATCCATTGTAGACCATCCATACCACACAGGTTAGGACCACTCCTAAGTGAGTGTTAAACGACGACGTCCATGAGAACTCATCATAGAGCATCCATACCAAACAGGTTAGGACCACTCTCAAGCAAGTGTTATTCTATGGTATCCACATATGAATGTAGACATACTCTCCATACAAGAGTATCGTCTACAGAGAAAATCTCGACTGCATACAAAATGTCAATCCTATCATTTGTGAGGACTCATCGTAGAGAATCCATACCACTAAGGTTAGGACCACTCCTGAGCGAGTGTTATTCTACAATATCCACAACTAAATGTGAGTACTCTCCATGCAAGAGTAATGTCTATAAAGCAGATATCAATCATACCTAAGTATTGACCCTATCGTCTATGAGGACTCATCATAGGAAATCATTAGCATGAAGGTTAGGACCATTCGCAAGCAAATTTTATACTATGATATCCACAAATGGATGTGGGTACTCTCCATGAGAGTAACATCTCCAGGGCCATCCTTATCTAGTAAGGACCAATCTCATTAATAGAGTGTTATACTTTCCATCCTCAAAAGAGGATATTATCGTCCATGAGTGAATGTGGGTACTCTCCATGTGAGAGTAATATCTGTAGGTCCATCCTTATCTGGCAAGGACATGAACAGAGTGTTATACCTGTCATCCTCAAGAGAGGATACTATTGTCCACAAGTGAATGTTGGACCTTCTCAACATCTTCAGGTGCACTTGGCCTCTTTCATGCTAGAGCATCATTGTCATCCCATCATCAATGTCAGTTTCATCATCACTCCTCGTTTTTCGAGAGGCTCCATATTATCAGCCTACTCCCCCTTTGTTAGAGGAGGGTTCATGTCTTTGACCTATTCTTCCTTTCCGAGGAGAGTCCATATCTTCGACTTGTTCCTCCTTTCCGAAGAAGGTCCATATCTTCGACTTGCTTCTCCTTTTCAAGAAGGGTCCATATCTTCGACCTGTTTCTTGTTTTCGAGAAGGGACCATATCTTTGACCTGTTTCTCCTTTCTAAGAAGGGTCCATATATTCATCCTTCATCCTTGCGAGTAAATATCTATATCAACACCACTGTTCTACCTTGCGAGGAAAGTATGTAGTTTCATCATCATTGTTCTTCCTTGCGAGGAAAGTCTTTTTAAACTACACCAATATTTTCACGGAAGCTTGGTCACCACATCAGGAACTTGCTCATTGATACTCACATACTGGAATTTTATATATCCCTTTAGTACCTTATCCCACATGATTCTCTGTCAAATTTATGCAACTCTGGTTGTCACAAAGAATCACCGTGGTATCCAAATTCATGTCAAATACACCTGAGATCAATTTTCTAAAGCCATATCACTTCCCAACTAGTAGAGCAAGCTGCAATGTACTATACTTCAACTATATTGAGAGCAACATTGGATTGTTTCTTACTAAACCATGAGATCATGGTAGATCCTAGCCAATAACGTCCACTTGAGGTGCCCTTTATGTTTGCAGGACTTCCTGGCCAATCTGAATCCATATATCATATAATCTGTAGTCATGATCTCTACCATAGTAAAGTCCCAAGTCTATCGTACCTTTTAGGTACCTCATCACATGCTTTGCATCTATCAGGTGAATTCGTGTAGTTTTAACTAGACACCGACTCAAGGTGTTCACAGCAAAGCATATATCTGGCCTTGTATTCATCAGATATATCAATGACTTAATAATATTACTATACTGAGTCATGTCCACTAACTCTGATGTCTCATTAGACAACAACTTCATGCTGGTATCCATGGGTGTGGCCATGGCTTTACAATCCAACATATCAAATCTTCTTAAGATTTCCACAGCATACTTTCCTCGGTTCGAAAATATTCCTTCTGGGCTCTGCCGCACTTCCAGCCGTATGAAATAATGCATCAATCCAAGATCTTTGATCTTGAATTATTTATCTAGATTCTTCTTGCAACCTGTGATATGTTTCTCATTTCCGGCCAGAAATAGATCATCCATACACAACAATAGTATGTCAGGTTCATCATCCATAACCTTGAGGTAAAGTTCAGGATCAAATTTACTTTTGGTAAAGTCCATGCTTGTCAAGAAGTTATCTATTCTTCCATACCAAGCTCTAGGAGCTTGCTTTAGTCCATACAGAGTATTTTTCAACTTACATACATGAGTCACCCTGTCTTTGACTTTTAAATCCTTGTGGTTGTTTGATTTAAACCTCTTCCTCAATCATATCATTAAGGAAGGTTGTATTTACATCCATCTGGTGTAAGTCCCACTTCATCATGGAAGCAAGTGCCATGATAGTTATGATGGAAGTGTACCTTTCTCCTGGAGAAAATGTCTCTTCATAATCAATTCCCTTTCTCTAAGAGAATCCTTTAGCCACAAATCTTTCCTTACTTCCATCAGCAACATGTTTTATCTTGCAAATCCACTTGGAATATACCACACTCTTGCTTTCTGTTTTGGGTACTATATCCTAAACATAATTCTAGTATTCTTCCATCATTGCTTCTACCATGAGTTCATTCTATTAGGTCATCGAAATATCTCAGTATTTTGCATTCAACCTTGAAGGTTGGAACCCACTTTACTCTTGGTAAATCCTTAGTCCATCTGGAAGTTGTCCATCCCGTTGTACCATGTCGAACTCAGATATCTTCTGCAGTCACTCCCCCTGAAGCAGAGCATCATCCTCCCCTTGCATTATGTACTAGAGTGACAGGTAGCATCTTTTGCTACTATGTATCCATCTCAGGTTAGTAGATACCAAGATCCCTTTATCTTGAACTTTGTCGAAAAGTTCATCTTGCACCCAACTATGAACTTTTTGTTTTCTATAGGTTTCCATATTCAACCTTGTAGCAAAGGTTAATATATTCATCACTCTAGGTGATCTTCAAGATCCTTAGGTAACTGGATGTGCTTATATATGGGTGCCTTCTGAGCTCGTACAAAGCCTATTCTGTACATGAGGTTTTTTGCTCGATATATACTTCTACTAGAGAAGTGTGTATGGTCAATAGAGTATGCCATGCCATAGCCTATTCTTTATGAGACAAACCACGAACCTTGGTTTGTATACATGTTCTTGTAGATCCATATCAAAGACACTACGTTCTTCCCTTCAGGTCTCAGAATCATATCCTAGACATCATTCCCCATGATTAACTGTTACTCTTTGATCATAGCTTCTTCCATAGTTGGAAGGGTTTGCATCAATGATGTCACCCAACTGTGTCACACAACTAGAGAGTGTCTGATGCCTCTTACTTTGATTTTGAAGACTCATCATAATTTTCTT
This sequence comes from Pseudotsuga menziesii, assembly GCA_001517045.1. NCBI lineage: Eukaryota > Viridiplantae > Streptophyta > Pinopsida > Pinales > Pinaceae > Pseudotsuga > Pseudotsuga menziesii. The sequence continues at coordinate 23,191 of LPNX011068219.1, forward strand.
CATCTTGAATTACAAGATGGTCTCCATATCTTCGAGGTGGATCTACCGCTCTCTTATATTCTTTTGAATCTCTTTCTTCCATCACGGTGTCTCTGACCCTGGAAGCTTCAGGTTCATGTTCATTGGAGTGAATCTTGAATTGTCATCACTTGTTCTTTGGAACAAGTCTCATCCTCATTTTCTTGTAGGCAGTTGTACATGACCTTTCCTATAAGTCAAATGCACCAGTTCCATGGTTAGAACCATTTCATAGGACATATGCATACTGACAAATTCTTATGCATCATGCAACTATTTTAGCCAATACAACATTCATCCATATCTCACGGAAACTTTCCAGATGCCTTCCATCTCTACCATAAAATCATTGAGATTGTGCACTAATCCAATATGTCAGCAAAGAGGTTTCATTCTATATAAGTAGCAATGGAGAGTTGTATAGCACCATGGGCTAGTTACCCATAACATGCATATTAGTAGTATATTGTCATTAATGAAAACATTCCATCATGCATAATACACATAATATACATGAAAGACAATTCAAATAATTATATTTGTTTGTTTGGCAGAATCATTCTTATGCTTTGTCTTCATATCCTTCTGAATCTGCAACTCCTCCTTTGACCAATGAGATTGCTTCAATATGATGCTTGCTTGAAAGCTTTTCTGGAATGTTGCTTCTGGTGGACCTAGGATTTGACAGAAAAGCCCTATTTTTTCAAATTAGGTATCTTTTAGATCTGATTGCATAGAAATATGCACCTCCTTAAGGAAAGCTGAGTAGCATACTCATTTTCCCAAAACTGTGATCAAAACTGCAAAATATCTGATGCCCTAGTTTTCTTCAATTTCTTCTACATAATCCTTGATATTGTTTATGTGGTATCTCTGAAAGTAATTCTCCTCTATGTATGAAAATTTTCACTGAGGTATCATGTTCTGACTTCTTTCCAACACCATAGGTTATAGCAGAATTGGTTTGACCAATTGGGAGTTATGTGAATTTTCCCAAGGTGACTTATTTCAAGACTGTTCAACATAGTGAACTTGTATGGACTTCCACGTGTCAATGTTTCACCTTCAAGGTCTGAAACTTGTACCATAGAAAGTATATTCTATTCCCTATTTGGAAAATCTTATGAAATTGGATTTGGACCTTCATAGCCTGAGATATAGAAATTCTCCCTAGGTCACATGTTTAATGCTGAATCCTGGGAGAGGTTAGAACCTTGATTTGGAGGAATCATATCTCCTATAATATAGCACATCCGAGGCTGAAAATTTTACACAATGCACATCAGGAATTCATCTTCGGTCTATAAAAATTTTGGCTCCTGATCCTTCTCCAAACTCAAGCTATAGTGAAAGTCCCCAAATAACTAGTTTTAGTCTTTTAGGGTTTTCAAGCATGAAACCCTAATATTCAATAGTTGTAGCTGTAGCACTGTTTCGGCTGCACAAAAAATTATTCTAGGGTGGCCCTGATACCGTGTTAAGTTTTTAATGGTTATATCATATCTTATAACATTTTGCATCATAACAACATAAGCATAAGAGAAATATCATTGAAAGATAGACAAGCACAATTACACAAAAGAACACAAAGATTTATCCTGGGAAACCCTCATGGGGAAGAAAACCCAACAAAGATTCCTCTGTATAAGATGTATAAAAAAGTACAACAAGACCCTAGATAAGTGCACCTCCCTCCAGCAGATATATCTCCCTCTCTCTCCTTTGCGTTGTACACAAGTGGGTGTGTGTTCAAATGAAGAACACATCTCCTCTATTTATACTATTTTCATCACTTGACTTTTAACCTAACAAGTCGGCCCCACTTAACTAAGTGGGACTGCTTCAATTAGGAAGACTCAATACAATACAATATTATATTCATTATGGTACTATTGACCCGACTTATATTGGAGGATTTACCTCATGACTCTATGAAGACCAATTACAATAGTAACATCCCACTGAAGCAATAATAACATATCCCTTGGGTTACATAAGTAAAATACATTTAGAATGTCCTTTGAAGTTACAATATTCAATAGGGAATTGAACCCAACCAGGGAGAGTGTGAAATTTACCTCCTTGGTCATTGCACATCATTACCCATTGCTTAATTTCTACTTGTAGACCATAGTTTTTCACTGGTGTAAACTAGTTTTAGTTCATTATTATCTTGATCTCTAGACATTCATGGTTGTTGTTTAACATGGATATGCAAATCAATTGTCTTCTTTGTTTGAGATTTTTTTAATAGTTTCACATGAAACCATTCAAACTTTTCCAACTTGTAATATAAGGCTCTATGTCCCCTAGGGTATAAACCTAGATCGCTAACACGAGGATGCCTTATCTTAGTCAAGCAATGCCTCATCCCAACAACTAGACCACAACTGGTTAATTCCACTTGATAATTTATTAGTAATAAGGATTTTTATGCAAATCCATGTGATATGTATTCCATTTTAACATGATCGTTTCTTAGTTTGTAATCAATCTTTTTTGCATTCACCTTACATTGATTTCTAAACATAGGTGCAAGTGTTGCATCGTATGAGGGTGTTGCTTGATGATTTTTGTTCATGTCATGGCATACATTATGTGGGGCCTTGGGTTCAACTTGGTATTCATGAAAATGATGAAGCTCATATTTCTCCCTAATAGAATATTTTCCATGTTGAGATTCATAGGGAGGATGCAATGGATGTCTATTGGCCCTAGCTTCATTGTGGTGGTTCAATGCATTATGTTTGATTTTTTTTCCTGGGAAAAAAAGCATAATTTCATTTCATCTTTCGAGTAACAAAAGTACATTTTGTAGATACACAACATTGTGTATTCTATATATAAAAAAACCTGTGTAGGTCCAGATATTTTAAAATCCAGAATCAGGATGTGTGTTCAATCCCTGTCCAAAAAGACCACAAAAATGTCTCTAGAGTTCTGTCTAACAAAACCAATCATAGTTTGAGCTGTTCAAACACAATAACATATAAAAATAGTACAAAATATATCTTCAGCCATGGTCTATAAGATAGACCTAAATACCAACAAGAACTGTAACATGTAAACAAAAAGGATTCAGTGACCGAAATATCACATTGGATCCATCCCCTCAATGAAAGGTCTATGATAATAATCATGAACAGTACCATCAATCTGCTCATTGATCCTCCATTGTCCCAAAGTCAAAAGAAGACCCTCCTTCGAGGCCTCATCCGCCTCCCGGTTATTTTCCCTGTATACATGTCTGCAGGAAAATGAATCAAAAGTATCTAATATATCTGAAATAGAAGAAATTATGTTGTCCGATCTCATATTTCTGCACATTTGAGTCTTCTTCATCTAGTTGATCACATTCATAGAATCCCCAAAAACATTTAGAAAATGACACCCTTTCTCTGCTGCAGAGATGAGTAAGAGTTTCAAACTAAAAAGTTCAACATAGTTATTGCTACCTTCTCCTAATCCCATCATGATTTTGCAGAAATGTCCCTCCCTAAGGAAGAGAAAAGCTCCTCCCCCACAAATGTTTTCTTGTGCCACTCCATTGAAAAATCCCCATGGAATGGAATTGTTAGTCTCCACTTCTAAAATATCCTGCTGGTTTTTCACTCTGATATATTGAGGATAAGTCATGAGAATACCACTAGCAAGAGTAGCCGTGATATCTGGTGTGCAACATTTCTCATAAAAAAATCATATTATTTTGGGCTATCCACACTCCCCAAATAACAAGCAGAGGGAGTGCTTTCATAGAATCCTTAGTAATAGATCTTCTCCAGTTTTCCCAAGCCTCTTAAATTTTTATGCCATCCCAGTTACACAGAATGCCATATATCTTAGTGCATTATTTCTAAATAGATTTGATATAAGGACAAGACTGGAAGAGATGATGAACTGATTCCTCTACACATTTACACAGAGTGCACCAACCTGGTCCCTAAAAGCTCCTTTTCTGTAAATTATCCCAGCATGGAGCCTTATTCTCCAGAACACACCACATAAAAAGCCTAGCTTTAGGTGGACAATTGATTTTCCAGAGAGACTTCCACCACCAGACTTCAGCCCTATTCACCCCCTATGCACTAAGTTTAATATAACTTGCCCTTGGTGTATATTTCCTATTCTGTTCTACATCCCAAATAAGGACATCTTCCCTATCCCGAAGTTTGATCTGATCCTGTAATAGTGGCCCAATATACCGTTCCATATTCCTAGTTTTCAGATCATTAAGCCCCAGGTCCCTAGCTCGAATCCAGGATTGTTCCCACCTGACTAGATGTACTGGAGCCATGAACTGATTAAGCTAAAAAATCCCAATCTGTCTTAAATCCAACACAATATCATCCCAGAGTTTATACTATTGTATACAACCAATCCATGCATCTTTCCCAACCCTAATCTTTCTCCCATTCCCAATCATCCAAGCCAGAATATACTTTATGACATCAAATGATTTGACAACTGCTTTCCAAAATATCGAACCCCCAACATGAGATTTCATAGGACTCTAAAGCCATTCCTCAATCGAATTAGGGCTGATATATTTTTGGATCATCACATCAGACCATAAGTTCTCCGTCTTCAGAATTCTCCATCCCCCTTTAGCCACCAAGGATTTAACAAAGAGAAAGATATTCTTGAGTCCACACCCACCCATCCCTTTAGGAGTAGCAATCCTCTCCCACCTAACCCATGGGGTCACTTGCACTTCAATATTGAAAGGAAATAATGTCACAAGTTCCTGCTGCTCATCTTCACTTAATAAGTGTGTGGTCAGCGTCGATTTCCCAAAATTTATATCCATGCCTGTAGCTTTTAAGAAAAGCTTCAGTATATCATCGAGCGTATTAATATCCTTGACTAAACTAGAGCAGAAAATTAGAACATCATCCACGAACAAGAAATGGGTAAGCTGCAAATTCTGTGTAAGCTAGATACTAGTGAAGGATCCAGTTCGATTAGCCTCCTTGATGGATCTACTAAGTCCCTCTACCACCAATAGAAAAAGAAGGGGAGACAGAGGGTAGACCTGCCTCAGCCCTCTCTCCGGATGGAAAAAAGGAGATGCTGCACCATTGATCAATACCGAAAAGGACACAGTAGTGATGCAGCTCATAACCCATCTGATAAAATCAATATCAAACCCTAAATGAGTTAGCAGCAAATGAATATAAAGCCAACTTACCTTGTCATAAGCTTTAGCAAGATCAATTTTCAGAACCACACCTTTAATATTTTTAGTTTTCATGTTGTGTAGGCCTTCCTGAGCTACCCCAATAGCCTCATGTATCAGTCTCCCCTCCAAAAAACCAAACTGTTCTTCTGTGATATGTTCAGATAGAACCCTCTTCAATCTGCTGGCGATCACTTTGGTGACCACCTTATAAATGCAATTACAAAGTGAGATAGGTCTGAAATCATTTAGTGAAGAAGGATTATCGACCTTAGGAATCAAGGAAATGAAGGTGGAATTGAAGCTTGCTGGGATCCTCCCAGAGGTTTTGGTATCCTCCACAACCTTTAAAAGATCACTGGCCAGTAATCCATAGAGTTCTAGAAAAAATTCAATCATCCATCCATCGGGACTCGGGCTTTTGTCCTTTTGAATACTCTGCAATACAACCTTAAGTTCTTCCTCTGTCACTTCATACATCAGTGCCTGATTATCTTCCTCCTCCACAAACCTAGGGAATACCTGATAAATGTAGACAACTTCAGCAAGTGTAACTTGGGAAGGGGCTTTATAAAGCTTCTTGAAATGTTCCACCCTAGTGTTGGCCTTGCCATCAAAAGTATCATGAACAATACCTTGCTCATCTACAAGACTCCACACAGTATTGGCAGTCTTTCTCCCTCTGGCATATGCATGGAAAATTTTTGTGTTGTCGTCCCCACACTCCAACTAAGTAATGCTACTCTTCAGTCGCCATGTTTCCTCCCTTCAGCAAGTGTAACTTGGGCAGGGGCTTTATAAATCTTCTTGAAATGTTCCACCCCAATGTTGTCCATGCCATCAAAAGTATCATGAACAATACCTTGCTCATCTATAAGACTCCACAAAGTATTGACAGCCTTCCTCCCTCTGGCATATGGATGGAAAATTTTTGTGTTGTCATCCCCACACTCCAACTAAGTAACTCTGCTCTTCAGTCGCTCATGTAATATCCGTATCCGGATATTCTCAATGATTACTCAGTTGAATAATCAACCAATGGAAAATAACTCCATATTCAAAATAGAAAATAAATATTAAAGATGAATGATGATAAATGATTACAAAGTGAGTGTCATATATATATTAATTGTAAAGGCACTTTGGATACCATCCATGAAAGGATGCATCATTTTAGAATATTTTATTAATAACCATTTATTAATTATTAATTATTACTTATTAATATCAATATATATTAATATTAATAATTAATATTGATGTGTGTATATATATATATATATATATATATATTGTTTGTTTGTTATTATTATTTAAGTTTATTACATTGCCTTCCGGTTCATGATGCTTTGTCCTCGAAGCATATTTTATAAAACTCGTTTATAATTTAGATATTGTAAGTAAAACCATGGGCTATTTCACTTTGTTTTTTAATTTTTTCCCTTTTATTTGTTTGTTGATAATAAAAAAATTATTCTTCATTTTTCCCTCTTTTGTTGATAATTCTTTTTGTTTTTTTTTATTCTTCATTTTTCCCTTTCTTCTTGCTTCATATTTGGAGTGGAATTAATACTTCTTCAATGAAATTCAAATGGCCAAAGGCCAATTTTTGGTCAAAAACGTATTTTTACCAGAGAAACTCTAAAGATGGATGGATAAAATCCATTGTGAGGTCAAAGACCTAAATTCAAGGAAACCTTGAACATTTTGGCCACAAGCCAGAGATATGCAGAAGCCCTAGGAAGGGTTGGCTCTGATACCAATGTAACATTTGTATCTGGATATTTTCAATGATTACTCAATTGAATAATCAACCAATGGAAAATAATTCCATATTGAAAATATTAAATAAATATTCAAGATGAATGATGATAAAGGATTACAAAGTGAGTGTCATATATATATATATTAATTGTAAAGGCACTTTGGATACCATCCATGAAAGGATGCGTCATTTTAGAATAGTTTACTAATAACTATTTATTAATTATTAATTATTAATATCAATATATATTAATA
>LPNX011068219.1:35598-102524 GCA_001517045.1 Pseudotsuga menziesii
TAAACAAGTTATTGTTCTTTTCTGTTAACAATCTACACACCGAAATAAGTTACTCTGATATTATAAAATGCATAATACATTTATTCATTTGAACTCTTATCTTATCCTTCATCTATTCTAAGTACACTGCCTGTGCTGGAGTACGGTCTGGTTCTTCCAGATGTGGAAAAACACAGGTTAGGATTATTTTTCATCAATTTCATATTCAGTTTTTCAATAACTAAAAGATTACTAACTCTATCAGTTCACAACTAAACATTTAACATTCATTAAGCAGTCAGTCTCACATTTAACCATCTAACACAGTAAAACAAAAATACTGTAGAACCTGATTAAGCTAGACAAAAACAGCATTAGGAGGCTGTTCCTCCCTACCGACTCCTGGAGAGCTCTCAAACAATGTCTCCTCAGGACCCCCGAGCCTATTCTTGGTCTCCTTGGCTGAGAACTAGTGGAGAAAGCAAACAATAGACTAGTCCAATGACTCAGTACTGATTCTGAGCAGTAAGATCCTTCAGCTGAAAATCTACACTAGATCACTCAGCAGTTTAACCCCTCAAACACTTTTCACAAATTCCCTTGCCATTGAATTCTCTGAAGTTCATTCACCTGAATGATCACTTCCCTAGAATGAGCAGCCTCAGCTCTCTTCAATGGGCATTTTTATAAATATTGCCTATGTCTTTTGGGTCAGTTGTCATTAATTGAGCCACTTGCTCTGATCCCACTTTCTTGGGGGATCATGACCACAAATGTAGGGAGGTTGCCACCTGCAACAGTTGGAAGTGTTTGAGGATGCTGCCACTTGTTTGTTTGCTATCCACCTAGTCTCCTCCACCAACTTGACCAGTAAACACTCTTTTAACAGCTCTCCTAAGCTATTGTCTCCACTTTTATTTATTTATAATTAAAATATTCAGAATTACATTCAATATCCTTGACTTTGCCGAGTCATCATTTACAACTTAGCATAAAATTTAACATAATGTCTTGAAATAAAATCAACTAAGATAATATTATTTTTGCAAAATTGGGGCATGTGACATGATATTTTTTGGGGACCAGCAAGACCCCGACAATTAAAAAATAGAATCTTCATCTCCTACCCTTCTTACGAGCATGCGCCGCTCTAAGTGCCCTATTAGGAGAAATCTATTTTCCTTCCAAAACATCCTTCTTAGCTCGAGACCGTGTCTTCGCTAAACAAGAGATTCTGAACCTCCCCCTAACGGTCCCAATAGGATCTTTACCCAGGCCCCCTGAATAACCTTTAGTACAGGAGTGAGGGAAATAACCCGAATCAAATGATTCGGTAGGTGAACAAGGGGAAACTAAACCTTGCAAGACCAGTTCCAGTACTGGCCTGGGAGGGGGTTCCCAAACAAATGGAACATAGGTAGGTGACCGAAGCTCTATAGGATTTAGAGTTAACTTATTAAGCCCATCCACCCAGTCTAGACCCAAAACATTTAAATAATTTGAAAATAAATTAATGGATGGAGGAAGAGTGGAAGAAGAGGTACCGGGAAAAGGAGCTCCAACCAGAAAGGGTTCTCCAACTTGATTGACCACTTCAGCCTCTGGCAGCCTCCCAAGGGGTTCCACTTCTGCCTCACTACCCTCCACAGAGGCTATCTCCTGACCCATGGGTGAAATTGGCGGTGACGTTGGTTCAGTGTTCTCCCCTTCCCCGCCTGACAGAGACCTACCACTATCCTTCCGGCGCCCATTCATAGTGCGTGTCGACAAGGGACAGTCCACCGCTGGGTGACCATAAACATGACATCTTCTGCAACGAAAGGGGATTTTTTCATAATCCAACGTCTGGTTGTAGGAATACTCCCTCCAAGAAATCTTCATAACACCAGGAAGCCCATTCCTAATGTTAATGTGATAAGAATCCGCGCCACCCTTTTCAGTTTGGTGACTTTGAAAGAGTAATCAACTTCCAGAAATGAACCCAAAATATTCCTAATATGTACAAAATTTTCTTCATACTAGAAAGGCAACGAGAGTCCCGAGAGCCTTACCCATGTAGGCACAATGTCCACCCTTTCACAGCTCACATCGTAGAGTGGATGCCATCTCTTCAGCAACACTAGAGCTTGTTCATAAAGCCAGTTATGATTCAACACCCACAATAAGTGTTCTTCAAATTGAAAATTGAAGGCATACCAACCCCGTGCCAGACCCTCCACCTCAGGAACAAACCCCAAGTCCCCCAGCCAGCAATCTTCAACCCACTTGTTCATTGACCTGACAGAGATAGATTTTCCCATGAAACAACCAACCAAATTGTGTTTGTCCATCATCTCCATCCTCTCCTAGCTGATATCCTCCCCAATGACGTAGTTAATAACCGGGATCATCTTGGTCCATTTTTTCCACTGTTTACAATTCCCCTTCAAGCCTCTCCACTGGTGTCAGAACGATTGGAAACCTTCACCACAGGGCTTGGACAACCCCTATGTTCTCGTGCACCAATTGCACTGCCCACAAACCCCAAATGGGTAGCCTCCTCAACAACACCCTCCAAGCCCTTAATGGGTCCTTCACCTCCCCTCCTCAATCCCTCAGACATCGACCCCTGTAAACCCTGGGAATTGTATTCAACCACTGTGCTCCCACCTGCCATAGGATCCTGCTCCTTCACACCTGCAAACATACCTACCTCCGGGAGAAAAGGATCATCCGGCAACAGAAACGACCTGGGAGATGACAACAAAAAATCTGACGAAGAGAAACCGTCACCCACAGCCGGAAAGGGTTCAGCTGCAGAAAAACCTTCTAGCCAATGATACTCGATGGCTACCACCTCATCAGTCATACCACCATCTGACGGATGCCTAAAAATACCCTCATCCAGAGGATCGAGAGAGTAATCAATGAGGTCCTCCTCCATCATAATTCCCACAAGGTTCAGTAAAAACCACAGGAAAATTAAATAGATAAAACTTACCACCAAGTAAAAGGATTATAAATTTTTCACCTAGTCAAACTAGTAAACCACCTCGATCCACCCAAAACCACCATCCATGCACCTGTTACCCCTTCCACCGCGCAGGTTCCACTGACAGTTGACCAATCCATTGCAGGCTACAGGCCATGCCTGCAAGCAGATGGGAAGCTAAACCCTAATCATCACCTCTTGCCAAAATCCTACCCTCGCTCTCCCCAAAAATCAATGTATTATGTTTGATTATCTCGATGATGATGGAGCTCTTCTATTCTCCCTTTTCAAGGACCTCCATGAATGCTCCCACATCATCCGCACTTGGAATGCTTCTCACAACCACCTATGTGATAAAGGGGAAGGATTTCCCTACCATTATGATTTGTTGTTATTAACTCAAGCTTTCAACCAACTTGAGCAAGCAACAACCACTCTATTTTAGATTTCGCAATCGGATGGAAATATTTGGCCATGCCACTGAAGTATAGTTCAACTAAGAAACCAAGAATGAGAGGTATTTATTTCACTAAAGTCACACAAGGATCACACATCAACCCACTTATTTTCAAAACCAAGAGCATAAACACGTGCATGTCATTGTATAAACTTGAAACTTGGTGTGGGTGATAAAGCCACTCTACTTTTATCAACCCATTTGTTTTTGTGCATTTTCGATCCAATCTATAATTTAATCATGGTTAATAGATTGGGGTTGTAATCCAATCCAGGTAAACATATTAGGATTTTGGATGTTGTGGAATACCTATATATTTTAACATGAATGTGTAATGAAATACAATGGGAAAAAGAGGTGTGGCTCTAAGTTTTGTTGGTTTTCCCAACTAATGGTTTCCAAGGTAAATCTATGTGCATTGTGTGTATTCCATTGTTTGATTTTTTTTTTCTTCAAAACATGTAGGCATTGTTTCATTTGGCATGTTTAAAGCTTACACTTTGGTCAATGAACTTACAAAGAGTACAACACATGTCCAACAAGCTACACATGCACTTCATTAGAAATGCTCCTCAACATCATGTTCTTGAAGTGCTTTGTTGTCATGCAAATGATTCAACATGCATACATTTTCACAAAAACTCTTACAAAAGCGATTTTTCTAAGATTTAACCTAACTTAGGAGTTTAGGAAGTTATCATTAAGAGGGAATAGTCTCTACTGCCTCCTTCCTTCTCCTATTGTGTCACATTTGTAAATCCTTCAATCCTACCCCAAGTTGTTTTTAATGGGGTGGGGGGGTAAGATATTTAGATACTTGGGAGTTAGACATAAAGGTCAAATTAGTATAATGTGTCTTTAGGTCAAGTGTGATATTACAATGTTTTTTGTAATTATATAACAACCATGATTATGTTCTAGACATAATTAATTGATCTAACAGTTCATCTTCTCCTCAATGCTAACGACACTTGATACATGGCTTAATGCTCGATTGATCCGTGATATTTATTTAAAGAGAATGGAGGGTCATTTGTTGATGATCAATTTTGAGAGATTCATATCTAAATTATTTTATTTTTTGCATTATTATATTTCCTTAAGTGGTCATGTTGGTTGGGGTCATGGATTGTTTCCCTCTTTGAGGTTTTTAACCATGTAATACATTGGTGTATTCATCTTTGATCTATTTGTGTGAGCAGTTGCCTTAAGGTGTTCAACTTGTGTGGAAAAACCATATTTATCGAATATAGATTGTCTTATATTTTACCACACTAAACATAATTGAAAAAATAATATCCCCGATGGGATATTGATTAATGAAAGGGAATATATTACATTGTTGTGTGGGGTAGTGGAAGTGTCAAAAGTTATTTGATGGTTTAATTAGATGCCTAAAGTGCTCTATAATGAGCAGATTGTCCAAACATGAGAGTAAATGTGATGGGTCGAGTGAGCTAGAATTTTTTGGCCTGTTTCCTTCACCCTAGTGGCCTCATAAGCTAAACTTGGGGGTGATATTCAACTAGATGCCTTTGGTTGGGTAGAAAATTTCTCTTACATAATTAGTTTCTTGGACTTTATTTTGTTAAAATATAAGTGTTCTATTGTTGTTTATGGATAATACACAATTGATATTATTTTTTAGGGCCATAATTTGAAATCCCTATTTCATGGCTACCCATATAATGTTTGGGAGTCTTCAGAAAGGATGCCACAGTGTGGTGTCAAAGCTTAGCTCTAATGTTGGGCCAAATATAGGTTGTTTATGAGAAGGTACTGACATGATTAATATGTATGTATGGATATTGATAGCACTTGGGGAAGTTGGAAATCCATAAAACAATCTTGGGTGAATTGGGCATGCTAAAAAATACCCATGTGTCAGTAAATCCACCCATAATTCTTAATTTCCAATAATTTCACGGTGAAAGACAATGATAAATGGTGAGCAATTTTGGGGTTTGAATATATATCAACAAATGTGATAGGGGGGATCAATGATATAGAGAAATACACAACATTCAAATGCATGTACCTTGTTAGAGGGTGTTTTGTCATGAATGGTTGGGATGGCATATCCCAATTTGGATCAACAGTCCATAATCATTCACACGCATTGAAAGAACGAGATTGGGAAGAGAGGTCCAACTTTAATATGAATTTATAGGAGTACATCCATGGGATCGGATAATTTTTTGATAATCACTCATGCACGTGGAATATCCCTAGGTGTACAATTACCTATTCTATCTCAAATTGTTAATATTACACTTATAGATATAAATCAACAGTTGATAATCACTCACACATGTGGAAGATATTTGGGTGTAGGTACTTATCCTATTTTGAACAGTCGAGATCTCATCCATGAATCAAGGTCTCCCATAATTGATTGTACATTTAAAAGTGTCTTGGGTAGAAAGGTACATATCTTTCATTGGACAACCAAGATTACAATTGTGCATTTGATTGAAAACCCATATCTCGTCAACAAGGATATCCTCTTGTAGTGTAAAATATTGCAACTATGGAGGCCAAAAAAGGGTATCCTCTTGTAGTGTGAAAGTTGTTGGATTTTGGTAGCTTAGGGGTACTTTTATTGTGTTGGTGCCTAGCATGCAAAAGTGACAAAACAAGCTATCTCTTATTTTATGAATTTAAGTGGGGCTTTTATTATTTAATGAATATAAGTGATTTTTATAAAGTAAGTGATTTTTATAAAGTTGAGCCACTAAAGTGATTCAAGTGATCTCAATGAGAGATTAAGTCATGACCTTTAGATCTTGTGGGGTAAGATTGAATCTCAGCCATAGATATTAGGGTTAGGAAGTTATTCATTGATGAGGATATAAAAGAAAAAATTGAGAGAGGAGAGGCACACATTGTGTGACATACATGTGAGAGAAGAGAGAGGTGAAGAGCAATAAGAGAGGATTTGAAGACAACTTGAGAAGGGTGCAAATCCCAAGATTTTAAGGAGGCACAAAAGCCAAGAAGGTGACAAAAATTACTCAGTCCATACAATGATGTATTTTTTGTTGTTAGTGTGACCATATAACTGTACTATACATTGTATTTATTTCTGGGCACAATTACCAAGGTTTAACATAGTTTATCAAGCATTTTTTTGGTAAAATATGTTGAAATAATGTAGTTGTGGAAGATATTCTATTGCAATTATTATTATATTATTGTTGTCCCTCCCTTTCAGAGATGTTATTCCTTTGATTAGGGATGTCATTGATGTAATTGGTCATGTAAAGTCTTGAGATAAAACCTATTTTGTAATTCGGGTCAATAGTCCCATAAAATAATTATTAAAATGAATTTTTATGTCTCCTAGGACAAGTCATCCCTGTTGGGAAGATGAAGTCGGTCATGTTGGGTTATTAGACTTCGGAGTTGATGTGTATAAATATATGAGGCACCCTCTTAATTTGGACACACTTACAACTCAAGCAGGTTCGCTAGAGAGAGAAATATGAGTCCATCTAGAGGAGGAGAAGCATTCTATCTTAGTCTCGTGGTCTTACACTGTGCTTGGTTGGATTCTATATCGAGGAAGTTTTGTTGGGTTTTCTTCCCTGCGAGGATTTCCCAAGATAAATATTTGTGTCTTGTTGTGCTTGTCATTCTTTTAGTGATATTATTATTATTGGGCATAAAACTTCTAAAAATCTAACATGGTATCAGAACCAACCTGAAAGAAGACATTGTAAAGTTGTTTTTCTCACAGTATATAAAGAGGCTAGGGTCTATTATCCTGGTAAAATCCCTCGTCATATCAGCTGAAAAATAAGGTTAACTCAACTCGCCCTATGAGGGTGCATCTTTCTATGGTGGCAGAATTCAATTCCAAATATTTTCAGTTTTTTACCTCTCACTAATGTCAGGAGGAACTAGGGCTTCTAATTTTTCAAGGTTCCATCTCCAAATTAAGGAAAAGTAATATACATTCTAGCTTTCCTTGGGGAGGCACATCTTTTCCACCATTCAACCCTAGAAGTGTTCACGATTGAAAATTTAGGGTTCTACCATCAAACCCTAAGTCATCCCGAAGGAGGTTCCAGAAATAGTCCTCAGATTAGTAAGTACTACTTCCTATATTTCCATTTAAGGTTCTAATCCCTTTAAGATGACAAACAAAACCAAGCTTGATGAAAAGATTGAAGGAGCATAAAATTTCAGAGTATGGAAATATAGAATCATGCTCATCCTTGAAGAAAATGACCTAGAAGGCTACATCAAAGAAGAGTTCAAGGAGACATAGGGAGATGAAGCAAAGACCAAGGACAAGAAGGACATTATCAAATCCAAAATATCATAGCTGAATTTATCAAGGATCATTTGATTCCTCATGTATCATCAAAGAATACTCCAAAGCAAATGTTTGATGCTTCGACAAATCTATTTGAAGGAAAGAACATCAACATACGAATGACCTTGAGAAATCAACTCAAGGGAGTGAATATTCAAAATGGAGAAACCATGCAATCATACTTTATAAGAGTGTCTCAAATCAAATAACAATTGGAGGCTATCGGTGACATGGTGGAGGAAGCAAAAGTTGTGATGACCACCTTGAATGGTCTCCCAAGGGATTGGGAATATTTCAACATAGGTATATGTGATAGAAGAAAGCTCTCCAAGTTCAACAGACTTTGTGAGGAGTGTGTGCATGAAGAAGAAGAATATGCAACAAACAAGAAAATTTAAATGATGATGAAGATCAAGCCTTGGAAGCTCATGCAAAGAAAGCATCAAACAAGAGAAAGGTCTATGATCAATCTCCTAGAAGAAATCAAAAGTTTCAAAGGAACTCAAGACACAAAATAGACTTCTCATATTTTGAATGCTTCATATGTCATAATATGGGACACATTGCAAGAAATTGTCCACTCAAAGCAAAGTAATTCAAGAAGGTAAATAAGAAGTTACATGCCCATGCAGTAGAAGATGATAACTCAGACAAAGAAAATAACAATGAAGATGGAGAATCCACTGATGAATATTTCTTGATATCATCCTTTACTAGGTCAGTCTCTCATGGAAGTGACACTTGGCTTGCAAATAGTTGAGAATCTAGACATATGATAGGTTATAAAGGATCTTTTCGAAGTCTTGTCTAGAAAGACTCTCATACCTTCTTAGCCTTAATCGCAAAGAAACAAAAACCCACACACTTTGGAGATTTCATACCGATTTCATTTTGCAATGTGGTATATAAATTAATGGCAAGGATTATTGCTCAAAGGATGAAGCCGATTCTTAGCTAGATCATCTCGGAAGAACAGTTTGGTTTCTTGTTCAATCGAAAAATTCATGACGTGGGCTCCCTGGCCCAAGAAGCAATTCATTCGATAAACAAGAATAAGCTTAATTCATTTTCCCTAAAACTTGATTTATCAAAAAGCTTACGATAGAGTCAACTGGAGTTTCTTATGACTTTTACTTATTCAGTTGGGTTTCTCGGTAGATCTGGTGAACTAGATCATGGGTTGTGTAGCCTCGACTTCCTTTGTGATGTTAATAAATGGTTCTCCCTCCTCTCTTTTTTCAGGCCTTCAAGAGGATTAAGACAGAGATGTCCCCTCTCCCCCTTCTTATTCCTACTGGTGGCTGAAGCATTAAGCAAATTAGTACGTCAGGATAAGCGAGAAGGTTCATTTAAAGGGGTTTTAGTCTCTACGATTATGGAACCGAGACATTTCCTATTTATGGATGACGTGTTATTGATGGGAGAAGGAAATTTGGAAAATATGCAATCATTAGCACAAATATTACATCTCTATAGGAAGGCTACATGGATGGTAATAAATATGGACAAATCAAGTCTCGCTATAAACAGAGCCTCTGAATATTTTCAAAAAGGGATTATGAAAGAGGTTGATTTTTATCTTAGTCCTTTGAGTGAGGGTTTCAAATACCTGGGATTCTTCCTCAATCCTAATGCTTACTCTTTTAAGGACTAGCTTTGGTTATATAAAAAGGTGGAATTACACATCTCTCATTGGGACAACATATATCTCTCTAAAGGTGGACGATTGACACTTCTAAAATTGGTACTACATAGTATACTGGTATATTGGGCTTCCATTGCATACATCCTGAAATAAATATTGACAAAGATTCGTAAGAAATGACTCTGCTAGGGTTTCACGTTCTCGATCTAGGGCGTCACCATGAGTTCCATTGGGGGAGAGAATCCACCTCCCCCCCATATGTTGTAGCTATATATGCATTCAAGCGTCTCCTCGCCAATCAAGAGAAGAATCCAGTCTCCAATCTGCTGCCTAAATTCGTAAAAAAACTGGACCAAGTCCCGAATATCACTCTTCCATCGAACCAGACCACGCATATTGTTATCTTGCTTGAAGATCAAGCGATGATGGGCCATTTTACAGGTCTCTGGCCTTCCCTACATACTACTAACAATTGGATCCATAAAAAATGGAGGCCCCTGATCTCCAAGAGCATCACCTGCTATGTAGTCAGGCAAGGGTTCTTCCTGTTTGAATTCATTTCCAAAGAAGATTGAGATCTGATATTTCAAAGTGGACCTTATTTCATGG
Source organism: Pseudotsuga menziesii (assembly GCA_001517045.1). Classification (NCBI taxonomy): domain Eukaryota; kingdom Viridiplantae; phylum Streptophyta; class Pinopsida; order Pinales; family Pinaceae; genus Pseudotsuga; species Pseudotsuga menziesii. Next base: position 45,581 of record LPNX011068219.1, read on the forward strand.
TACTGCAAGGGATTTACCTCAATCGTTCGATGCCTGACTTCGATGTAGCTGTTGATGTTCCCAAAGCAATTCCAGTCTGGGTTTGTCTCCCCAATCTGACCATCCATTGCTGGAACACTTCTTCTCTGCAATCAATTGGGAATGTGATGGGTAGATATATTGATAAAGCTGACCCTAAGGACTAATATTATTTTTCCTAGATCTGTGTGGAAGTGGCTCTAGAAGCTGCTCTTACCTGACTCTATCAAGTTAATAGTTGGAGACTGACATCATTTTAAAAAACTTGATTACGAACAACTGCCATTTAAATGTCGAAACTGCCATGAATATGGTCATTTCCAAAAACACTGCCAAAAATTCCAGAACACCTCAAGTGAAAAGGAAGCAGAGGAAGGGTGGAAATAAGCACAACGATCTAGGTCAAATCCTAAAGCGACAACAAGAAAGGAAGGGAAAGATCCAAACCCTAATACAAATATAAGCAAGAATTCAGCTAATCAAAAGAATCTGACTGACTCAGGGAACAATTTTGTGATCCTAGGAGATCTTAAAAAAGAGGATAATCACCTCTCATGTGGCACAGCTGAGCAACCATCCTCAGGGAAAGCAGATGCATCAGAAAAGGAAGTCAATGAAGAACCTGAGGGCCAGCTCCTCCGACAATTCCTTCGGAACCCTGATCGGAGGAAGATGCTTCGAAGGAGGAGATCAAATATGAAGCCTTCCAAATCACCTCTAAAAGAGGAACCATGGGAAGGAAATCATAAAAATAAATAAGAGAAACAACCACCTACATAGACAAATTAAAAGGATCGCAAGCCACATTGGAAAACATGCCAAATCCTAGATCTACCAAGCATCAAGGTTAGGCTTTACGAGGGGCCTCTTCGAATCCAAAAGTTAAGTAATGAAGGTCATATACTGGAATTGTAGGGGATTATGGAGTCGATCTAAAGAATAATCTATGAGAGACCTTATCCGAATATCAACACCCAACATCCTGAAAATCCAAGAGACTAAATTGGAGAAACTAGAGTTTCTTCAAACTAGTAAAAACTTTTGGAAAAAGGGGGAAGGACATGCAATGAGTGCAAGAAGAGCTCCTGGAGGCTTGCGCACGCTATGTGACTCCTCCAAATTTGATATGGCCAATTTGTATCTATGCGCTCATTGGATCTTCACAGAGCTCTTGCATAAGGACTCATGTTACAAGGTAATCATTTTTAACATTTATGTCCCAGTGATTTTACCTGAAAAAATAAATTGTTGGAATCTCATTCAGGATTATCTGATCTCTCATCAGTTGGAAAGTTTAATTATAGTTGGGGATCTAAATATTACCCTCTCAATATATGAGAAAAAAGGGGGTCTCTAGTAAGAGATCCCTCCATAGAATGGGTAGAAGATATCATATCGGAATGGGACCTGTCAGATATTAAGCCTCCTCATGGAAAGTTCATGTGGACTAATAAAAGGATAGGACGAAGACATATAACTGCTCGTCTGGACAGGTTTCTTGTCAAGTAGACACTTCACCTGCTAAGAATCACAATCTCTTCCTCAATTCTCCCCTTTTATGCATCTAATCACAAGTATATTCTACTTGAGCTATAAAAGGATCAAAATCTAGGTCTTATTCCCTTTCGCTTTAACTCCTCTTGGATTCACCAAGAAGGGTTCTATGTGTTGGTCCAATCGGTTTGGAAAACTCAAGTCTCCAGATCAGCTTTCTATGTCTGGGAAGAGAAACTCTGAATTTTGAAACACTCCCTTAAATATTGGGCCAAGGATATGAAATCTCCTCTCAAGAAAAGACTAAAAGCTTAATATAATATGGAGTTGCACCAGCTTCAAATGGAAGAAGGGAATGTTGATTCATAATGTTTAGAGAAAGAGGCATCTCTCCAACACACTCTCCAATTGTCCTCTCGTCTGGAGGAAGACTACTGGAGAAAAAAATCAATAAGTCTCTGGTTTAAGGCTGGGGACAAAAACACCAGTTACTTTCATAAGTAGAGGCCAGAAATCAATTTAAGTAGTCAAAGGAATCCAACTTCAAGACCAACAAATTCAGGATTTTGAAGGAATTAAAAAGGATACTCACTCCCATTTCAAGGACATATATACTGAGGATATTCTCTCCTCCTCCGAAGCATCCCTAATCTTGGATTTGATTCCCTCAAAAGTCAATCTAGCCATAAATCAACTTCTTTCCACCCCTGTTACATGACAAGAAATCAAGCAAGCTCTAGAAGAGATGAACCCAGACAAAGCTCTAGGTTCGGATGGGATCAGAGTTAGGTTTCTTAGAAGTTGCTGGCAAATAATAAAAAAGGATCTCCATAATTTTTTTTTGAAATCCCAGAATTGTAACAAGATAGGAGGCAACACCAATTCTGTGTTCTTATCCCTCATTCCCAAAGAGAAATGGGCTTCCTCCTTTAACCGTTTCAGGCCAATATCTCTCTGCAACATTGGCTACAAAAAATCACTAAGTTAATGATTATCAGACTTAAAAGCTTCCTTCCTACCATAATTCCAGAAAATCAGGGAGGTTTCATTAAAGGGAGACAAATCTTCAACAATATCATTATGGTCCAAGAAGAAATCCATTCAAGTATGCTGAGACGTTAAAAATGTATGATCATCAAAATGGACTTGGCTAATGCTTTCGATAGAGTTAGGCATGAATTTTTGTTTCAGGTAATGCATAAATTCAGTTTTTCCTCTAAGTTTAACAGCTGGGTAAAGGCTTGCATTAGTGCTCCCTAGATTTCTCCATTAGTCAATGGACAAGCTGTTGATTTCTTTCAGATTTCCTGTGGTTTTTGTTAGACATTGAGAGGGGGGGTGAATCAGTGTAAAGCCAATTTTACAACTTTTCTTAACTTGTCACCATTAACTACCAATTTATCATTCCATTATTCTACCAATCTCATAATCATTTCATAAACATCTTTCACTTCATCATTCACATAGCATAAGCATTTAAATCATCAAGAACCATAACACAAAAGAACTCAACACCATATAATTTTGTAATCTTTTTGTATTAGTTTTGGTCCGGCTATAACCGTTAGGTAAAATCAGCACCTACTGATATGAAGAGCACCTAATCTGCATCCAGGACCCTGCCTGGTTTTCTTAGACCCTGCTAAGAAGGGTTTGAGGTATCCTAACCTCAAAAGCAAGAAAAACTTGCTTTTCAAATTAAAGCTTACTGTAACATCATCTCATCAATCACTTGTCTCTTTAATCTGCTGTCAATTGTCTCTGCTCATGCTCATATGCTCATCATCAACATTGCTCATTATCTCTGCTCATCATCAACGTTGCTCACTGTCAAGTCATCATATCAGACTGCTGTCACTGTCATATGAATGGTTGTCACTATCTTGTCAAGTCAATGTATGTCACTGTCAAGCTGTCACATAAAGATGGTGTACCTGCTGTAAGGTTAATTCGAGACTGGTGTACTTTATTCCCAAGAAAATATAGACCTTTTACAGGGCTGGAAATGACTGATAGACAACCAGGAATAAATGGCAGCCTGTAGTGTTAATCATTTGCTGCTCAAGAATCTGGTCATGATCCAGGTTGTCAACCTCAACTTTGCTTCATTACCCATTTCATCATGATCCTCACAGTTCATCAACAGTTTGAATATGTGTGTGCTTGAACTCTCATAAGCTGTGCATAACTTTTAGACTTCATGCTTGGGCTGTGTATTAGTGTCATGACTCATCACTTATCACTTCAACAAAGTCTGCTCTCAAGGTCTGCTCAGGTCTTCACGATCTTTGACTGGGAATCATCCTTACTCAATGTATGTGCATTCAAAGGTATTCTCAATACAATGTTGCACAAGCCAGTCAACACGTGGCCTACCTTTAATGTAAATAAGCCATCATGCTATCATATTCCACATCAGAGGTATCTGCTTTAGGGAGGTTGTTCTGTTGCTTTCTTCTCAACTTGAAGGCTGTTACTAATTACTTCTATCTGTTCCAGATTTACTACAATACTCCCAAATCACTTGTATATTTGCTAATCATATGTCACTGGTCTCAAAAAATATCCAAGACTTATATGTTCAAATAAGTGATTTTATTGGCACTTATTTATCCAATATAAAGACAACTCTTGGCTTCTTGAATCAATTATTGTTTCAGACTTTGAAAAGTAATTTACACTTATTGGAGCTGGATGCATGAAGACATGTTCTTGAAAACTTGGAATGATACCTCAGTTAAGGCTTCTTCTGGATCCCCGAGTTCAGAGCACTCTCCTGCGGCTGTCACTGTAGGACTGTTTAACCTGAAATTAGGGTTATATATTTCTGTGTAACTTCAATAAAACTTGACAGAGTTCAGACTTCGGATGGCTGACTTTAAAGGTGTAACTCCTGCTGCTTCTGAAGGATTCCAAATCAAAGTTAAGAGTCTTCAAAAACTGTTGCAATCACGTGACTGTCATGAAGGATGCCACTTCTTCACCTGAATCCAACCCCACTGTTTGCTGCTATACTCCACCGAACTAACTGAGTATCAGGATGCCACTGCGGATGAGGACTCTGCATTTTCAAAACTATTTTTAACCCTCAAGATGATCACATTATTGCTTGGAGTGCAGTGACATAGACATTGAATCACCTCCCGCGTAATTGCACCAAAAATCACTGCAGTAGAAACCACGACTGAATTCCTCCTCCAGCTCGAGGAAGAGAACAACTTTCAAACTTCCGATAAGAACAAAACAATCTACAATGACAAAATACCCTTTCGCCTCCGGATCCCAGCTACAGTGAATAATTGTCTTCAATTCACAATTCTGTAGAGCCTGGAAATCACCAAAGAAAATCATAACCTCAAAAATCTAGAGGGAGTACCCACTTGGGCCACATCATTGCAAAGGCTCATTTTTCTTTGCAAGTGGAACTAAAGTAATATGGGCATACACTTCATCTGTCTCATGTTTAGCTTTCAATTGCAGACCAATGACACGACAAAGGATCTTGGCTAGTAGATTGTACACGGGCATCTGCTGATCAGCAACCTGGTTTGTTAATGCTTCACTTGTTCCATGTACCCATTAGGGAAAGTAGAACACTTGCTCATCGATGCGGGGAACAGCACAGGCACGCCATAGCTCTTCATAAAGATTCGCATCAGTACCTGTATTGAATCCCATATGCTATTGATTTTCCCGACAAAATTCCCAATGGAGGGCTGTAATTGTCTGTGTAAGCCACTCACTACTGCGAACTAGTTTTCTCCCGAAAATAAAGACCATAAATCCTGCAAATGCTCAGATGGAGAACTAAACCATCTATGTCGCTGCTCCAATATACAGTATACTCCTGCGTCTGGAACCTTGGCTGCCTCAAAATGAAAATTAGAGAAGATTGAATTGAATCTGCAACTGTATCCTTCTTTGACACTCGAAATATGACAGAGATTAAAAACACAATATGCTCCTGTGGCTGCCTCAGTCCCATACGAATTTCCTCAGAGCTAATATTTTCCTTATCGAATGCACACACTCAAAAGGAAATCGTGAGGGCCTATTTATATACATTTCCATAAGTTTTTATTGGGCCGACATACCAAATAACAATTTAATATTTTATTTTTTATTTTGTAGTTTGAACATTTTATATTTTTAATGGGGCCGACCTTCAACAAGATCATCATAAATAAGATGTTTAATGTCCATAAGACATTGTACCACACTTAAGGGTGTGCTCCAACATGTTATGGTCAACTGTGTGGTTTGATCATACCCCAAGGTCACCACAACCCTCAAGGACATCATGCATCATAATATTGTTGAAGGTGTCATCATCTTCATGGTGAACTTCTTCAACTAGGTTGTCAAGGTCCATCAAGAGTATCCAAAAGCTCCTCCATATGTGTGGGTCCAAGCCATCACATTGCAAGGGTGTGTTTCATCATCACATAATTTTCACCATTCCTACAATGGTACAAGAGCCGTAAAAAAATCAAGTGTGGGTCCAAGGACTTTTTCATGGCTTCTTCATAAAGCAAGGGGCTTCATGAGCTTCTTCAACCACCTTAGCCATGCAAGGGGACCTCTATGGGTCAAGATACATCAAGACATCACATGCGGGTTTGCCAAACCTTCTCCTGGGGACCCATGCATAGCATGAATGACCACAGAATGGGTCATTAATGCTTATTCCACCCATCTAGTTCTTCTCCAACATCCATCAAGGCTTCAGGACCATCTCCAGGGTCTTCAACATCTTCAGCAAGGTGGTGGCTTCAAGATCCAATCTTATCAACTGGGTAAAAGGTGCTTCAAGGCACAAACCGACTCTGTAAGGAATCAAGGCACTGCAGGTGGGACTTGGTGGCATCAATGACATCCCGTGGGGCCACTGCAAGTCCATGTTGGCATCAATGACAATTTCATCAACAGTTTTCATCAAGGTTTCCCTCTCTCCCCCATTTTGTATGCCATTCAAACCTCAACTATCAACTTGCAACTGAAACATTGCCACCTTCATCGTGGTCTCTTAGGTCTCAGGATTGAGAGAGGAGTTAAATATATAAACTATTCCCAATTGACTGATGATACCCTATTGCTTGGGGAGCAAGTACATCACTGCCAAAAAATTTAAGCAAGAATTGGATCTCTAGAAGGTAGCTTCAGGAAGCAAAATCAATCTTCAAAAGAGTCATATTTATGGGTGGAACTGCAGTCCAAATGAAATGCGGGATATTTCAAGACTTCTAGAAATAGAAGGGAAAATGCAGTGGGAGGATTTTAAATATCTAGGTGTTCCAATCTTCAAAACTGCTCATAAGGTATCTTGCTGGCTTCCTGTAGTTGATAAAATCAAAGAGAGAATTATCTCTTGGGGAGACCCTTTGTTGAATCTTAAAGGGAAAATAGTTCTTATCAAGTCAGTCCTTTCCAACATCCAAATCTTCCAAAGCTCCATCCTTCTAGCTCGAAAGGGCATACTAGTAAGAATTGAAGCTCTCCTCAGAATATTTCTTTGGAAGGGAGGGAAAAAAATGAGAACAAAACTTTGTTGGTCAGCTGGGGGAAATTTTCAAAACCTCTCCTTGAAGGTGGAATCCAAATAAGGGATCTCAAATATCAAAACTTGGCTTTAGGATCCAAGCTTCTTTGGAACTTGGTCTTAGGAAAGCTCTCCTAGAGCAAAAAGGCCCTTTGGAAAAAATATTTTATAGGTGCAAGACTCAGATGTATGGAATCCCCTCCAAAAGTGTTTAGAGGCTCTCCGATCTTCACCCTTTGCTTAAACACGATCAATTTTTTCACCTCTGAGCTAACTTGGATCCCTAGGAATGGGAAGCATGTAAGTATTTGGGAATATTCCATTCTCAGGGACCCCCCTCTGGACTTCACAACTGGTCCATCAATTTAAATCTCTTCCTTCACTCTTGCAACCGGTTTATCCTATGGGGCATCTCCATCTGGGAACCGGATGGGGGTCAAGCTTGGAAAAATTGGGAAATACTTGATTTCCCCCCTCACTTGCTTATGGAAAAATAGGCTTTGATAATTCTTCTGCAAGGTAAAGCTATAGTGGATAGAAATAAAAAGGATAAACAAGGGTGGGGATCCCAATCAGGGGTCTACACTACAACATCAGGATACAAATTTCTCAAAGCTCTCCCAAATGTTTCTAGCAACCCAACAATATGGAAAGGAGTATGGAATTTAAAAGCTTGCCAAAGGTGGATTTTTTTGTCTAGGCCTTATCTCATAATAACATTCTAACCTATGATAATTTAAGGAAAAAGGGTTGGGAAGGTCCCTCTAGATTCCCTTTCTATAAATCCCAGGAGGAGACTTCTTCTCATCTTCTGTACAACTGTTCCTTTGCCAGAGAAGTTTGGATCCAGGCTCTCTTTCCCTGGTCATGGCCCTTTGTTTCCCCTCCAGACATTCCATCCCTTCTTAGATCTTGGTCTGCTATATGTCCCTTTCCTATTCATAAAAAGGATCAGAGATTTGACAAATATTTCCTTGTTACTGGGCTTTCCTTGTTACCCGTGGGGGCAGTGGAAGGGCCACTGCCCCTAGGTATGAAAAGTGGGACAGTTTGACTGGTAAGAATGGGTGGAGGCAGCTTACTTATGATAGTCTGCATGATAGTGCTAGGACCACCAGCAGGGGTGTTGGTGGTGGTGTGAGGTACGGACATGGGTCCACTGTCAATCACTCGTTCGAAAAATGGTTTCGGGTTTGCACCAGCCATGGGGCTAGATGGTGTAGTGTGTAAATATGGCTCAGATTGATATGAGTCTAAGTCTGATTCAGAGGTTGTGTGGCCTTCTTACGATGTAGAGGGTTGTCAAGAATGGTCTCGACGGTGTTGGTTCAAGGACCCGAACTATGGTGGATCGCCTCTTAGGCGTGAAGAAGAGCGTGGTGGATCAATTGTGTCTGGTTGGTAGATCGAATGGTGTAATCTGGTAGTGACATTCTGGACCTTGGTTTTAGTGGCTTCCTATTGGATTTCAGGTGGTCACTCGGCCACCAAGACTGCCGGGAGATAGCGCTTGGCTTTTTCGTCACAGGAGATCTAGTCAGTCGGTAGGGGTCGTGGCCCGTTTTGCTTGGAAATTCCTCTCAGTGGCCAGGTACTTTGGGGTTCCCGTGGTACTCCTCACGATGTGTTTCAGGGCTGAGCCCAAGTACTTCCCATAGTTAAGGCAGTCAGGTACTTATGTCCTCAAGGTCTGCAAGGTTTTGAATTAATGTAAATTGATAGATTTTAATGGTTGGATCAACGTCATGAATTGAGTTTGGTTAGCTTACTTGGTGTGGTTGTGTGCATGTTCATTGTATGAAATATTGTCCATTTTTAAATTATTTTCTGTTCTTATTTTGGTGACTACAATTATGGTTCATGAATACTTCACAGACGTTTCTCGTTTGTTATAGAGATTACAGAATGGGAAACCTGCTATGAAACCAATGAATTTTTTAACAGAAAACTTGAAACATGCAACTAATGAACCTGAACTATTGTAGACCTGCTAGGTGACTACCTTACGCCTATATTCCTCTTCGATAAGGAAAGAGTGTTGGAATCTCAACACAGTGGGACTAAGCCCACCCGTATATCCTTAGGTCACTCTCCAAGTACAAGGTCGATCAACAGGGAGGACGCGAACGCCATGAGCCCCTCTGGACCTACCACCCCCTCTACCTTCCAAGTCACCCATTTTTAGTGGTCTCAAGTAATAGCAAGTATAAGTGACTATTACTATATGAGCTTGACCGTTCGTCTTATCCCAGAATACCCCGAAGGCGGATGACTGGGTAGAGGAGGAAGGGATTCAGCAAGAGGTTAATTTCCAATTCTTTAAGTGAAAAAAATGAAAATTAAATTACAATATTTTAGCTCAGCCTTCAAACAGATTCATATGTATAATCAACTAATCAAATATACCATTAATTTATAGAAATTGTTTGCAGAAAGAAACAGGCTGCTGGACAGTGGCAGCTGAGCCACACTAACAGTTCGAACAACAAAAAACCGAATCCTGAGAGACAGGTCGCCCTTTTCGAGGCAAATGTAGTGAGGGGGTAGCTAATTTTTTCCAAAAATAGGTGAGGGGGTCGCCTAGAAACCAAAAACGGGCGTGATCGGGCTCCTGAGAGTGAGGTCGCTCTTTTCGGGGCTAAATGAGCGACCGGGTCGCTCCTTTCATCTCGATAAGAGCGATCTGGCCTGCGAAGTGAAAAAATTTGACAACTGAGCTGGGAACGACTGACAGTAACTTGTACTGTGGTCAAAAGGGATTGGGTCATCCTTAAGGAGGCTCGACTGGAAATGTAAATGAAGAAAACAGAGATATAAACTAGAAATGAACAAAGATCTAAACTAGGTTAACAAAAACAAGAAATAAACTGTAAAAACCCAGGGATCCTGTAGGATCGACCTAGTACAGTCACCAAACTGTAGTAGGTCTTTCTCCCTAGCTACAAGTAGGAACGACTACCTTCCATCTATTGGACGGAAGAATACGGTTCCTGTGGATGGAAGAAAAACCTGCAGGAAAGGGTTAGCATTGAGCCATGGAAAACCTGCAACAAACTGTTAGCAAAATAAACCTGCAATCAAATAATTAATGGAGAACCTGCAATCAAATAATTAATGGAGAACATGCAATCTACTGTTAGAAATAAACCTGCATATACATCTAAGCTTCAAATAAAACTAAACAAAACATGCATCTCATTATGCCTAAGCTTTTACTTGAAGATGGGCCACCATGCCCTAACTCAAGGAACAACCTCTCCTTACTGGTTTGAATGGTGTGGAGCTAAGCTCAACACATAAAGGAAGTGGCTAATGGAGAAAATTAGAGAGAGGGGTGAATGGCTTGAGAGATATGAGTCTCAAGGAACTCACACGGGCATAGTAAGGGTAGGAAAATGAGGAATGTTTTGAGAATGACCCCCACCCCTGTATTTATATTTTTTTCTTTAGTTATAGGGTTTTAAGCCCTTGGTCAAGGCTTTAGCCCCTTTTTAGGGCTTTAAGCCCCTTTTCCCCATTTCTTAGCTCTTTTGGGGATTTTAAGCTCCTTTGAGGGGTTTTAGCCCCTATGAGATCTATTTTGGCTCTTTTTAGGGGTTTTAAGCCCTTTTTGTGTTTTTTGAGCTTTTACTAGGGTGTGGGGGTCAATGAGGGTAGTGAAATGGATGTCTTTGTGTGCTGTAGGTCATGTAGAGCTAATCGGGTAATTTTTTGGTTTAACAGGCTTGCCACATCGCATTAATCTCACAGAGGATAAATGCATGCACTCCTAACTGGTTAACTCATTCATGGTTCAATCCCTTTGGGAGTACGATGATCACAAGGTATTTTATACGATAGCGTTGGTTCTGGTGATTCAGGAATGTGATGATCTCAGCATGAAGAAATCCCACCCTGGCCGCAATCCCCTCCATCATGTTGACTATGTGAAGGATTTCGATATGATTTGGAAATTAAAGGACAAGGTAGGTGATTTACAGGGTAGTTGTAGAGGCAATTCAAGTGTTGCTTCAGTCTCTGTGGGAGAATTATATAGTGTCAACCAATCTTCCTATTACTCTGGTTCCTGTCATGGATTCAAGTTCTGGTTCGGTGGTTCCAGGACGTGACCCAATTTAGGTGTTGGAAAAGGAAATTAGGGAGCTGTGAAGGAAGGTTAGGGACCAGAAGTGTTTTGTTAAGCACCTCGATGAATAAGAGGTAGGATATTCAATATTGTTGAAGCAAACTTGTTACAGCTCTGTAAGGATTTCTCGGTCACTCTTAGTCAATTAGTTCAGGACCTCCAAGACTGGTTAGTGGAAATGGAAGCTTGGTTTGATAAGCTGGACTTGAAGGTTGGAAACCTGTTTGGGGAGAAGCAGTCCACGAATCCACTGGCTTTCTCTAGTGCAAGCGCCTCGGACTTCTGCGAATGTTAATTTTTGGGTTCTCATGTTTTGGTTTATCTCTTTGTTTTGAATACTCTGTAATTATCTATATTAACATAAATTATACTAGGTCGGTTAAGAAAATCTTAGATGTTTGGACAAGTAGGCATTCAAGCCATTTTCCCTCAGTGTTTAGGCTTATGAATGGATCCATATGCTGTATTTGTGCCAGTGGTTTCATCGTTGTTTTCATAATATAAAATCTAACTGTTTCTATAAAAAAAAAAATTGTCATAGATTGGGAAAATAACAAGATACCGATCAAAGCTCCTCATCTGCAACATTTACTAGCTAAAATCAAAAGACAAATAGGAAGGTTTCGCTTTATTTGCGTCAACCATATATATCAAGAGTTAAATGAAGAGGCATATGTGTTGGCATTGAACTTTCTTTGACCCAAGTTAAGTCCCTCCTTTGCACACAACAAAGGCCAAGGTATTGGCCAGATAGAGCGAGGCTCATTCAGTAGCACCTATGACGCATATGTAGTCTCACCCAAGATATATTTCTATGGGTAACTGTTAGAACTAGGTTTCCTCAGTTGGGTGGGGTATTTCTAGTCCCTTGGTGTTCTACCAAGGTGCTCGAAATAGGCTGATGGGTGGGGTCTATATACTTATTATTCCCAGTTAAGCTGTGACACAGACCATCAGTCAAATGGTATTATTACAATAAACCCAATGCTTCATAGGTACATTCAACAATAACAGTGTGACATATATATATAAACTCATTCATAAGAAAATACATAAACACATATTCACAATAACATATATATGAAACTCAAGGACATTTATCATTCACGCATTTGACACAGTATCTAACGTGGAAACCTATCCGGGAAAAACCACAAAGGTGCTCTTCATCTGGCATGAGAAATATATGGTGCCCTTTTTTCTGCACACTAAGCTACAAACTTTGTTCTAGATATTTCTTTCTTATCTATACAAACTTCTTCCTCCTCTCATGATCTCTAGTCTTTTATCTCTATTCTTTAGCCAACATGTTGTCTTTCCTATTCTATCGACACATGTCAGTAGGAACTAACAACCTGACATACAAATATCCTTTCATACATGTGGCTTTCGTTGACTCTAGCCGATCTCGTACCCACGATATTTTCAAACTATCACTTTCTATTCGTTGCACCACTAAACATCTTCTGACATGGTTAACTCTGTCACATCCTTTCCTTCTGTCATAGACTCTCTTCTATCGTGAACTCCCTCTTTAGTTGCTTCTTTCCTTAACTCTTTCTTCTTTATCTGCTTCTATTCCTTCTCTGTCACATCCTCCTTCCTTACTACTTCTTCTACCTTGTCCTCCTTCCTTCCACATATGCTTCTGTTGTAGCTCCTTTTCCTTCTTTTCCTTCTTATGTTCTTCCTTCTCTGCTTCTATCGCAACTCCTCTTACTACTTCTGACTTGAATCTTTTCATACTTGGGCATAATTCTAACTGAATTATACTTATATTTCCCTAGTCCCAATAGGCCCCCAACACTCTCATGTGGCTCTACGTGAGCCACACAAAGTTATTCTTCCAATTCTTCATTTGGGACGACTTTTCCTTGAAAATATTCTAAGAATTTTAGGATCCTTTCTGTCTCTTGTCGCACATCTTCCTCTTCTTTCTGCAAGTTTTCCACAAGGTCGGAACTAAGGTGTTCCAACAGTACAAGCCTTGTTGCTTCCACTACTTGTTGTACTCTCTGATGTTCAAGCTGAATAATCCCTGTAACTCTTTCAGCTTCAACCTGCAACTCTTCAACTTTATCTTGTTGTTGTTGTTGTTTTGTGCTTAACACCGTCACTTGTTGTTGCAATTTATTCATTTATGTCATCTTAGCCATCTTCTGTGCTAAGGGTAGTTGTTTCATCTCAATCTTCAGCCGAGTGAATTTTGTCTCAGCTGTGCACAACTCCTCTCTGACTTTCTCTAGTTTGATGTCTTCAATCAAGGCTTCCCAAGTCTGAGAGACTTGGTCGATAACCTTAAAACATAGTGCTTCTGCCTCTTCTATCTTCATTGTGAATTTTTTTGCTTCTTGTCTTCATTCCTCCAACAATTCTCGGGGTGTGATTGGTCTTATATGTGCTTGTATCTCTGTGAATTTCTTTCGAAGGTCTTCTGCTATCTCACCAAGTCGAGTGACCTTAGCTTCTGGAACCATTTCCTCCATTATGCATTCATCCGCAAAATTTGTACATGTAAGGGCTACAACCTTATCGATCCTATTCCTATTTTCTTCCTGCGTATTTGTCTTCTGCTCAGCCTCTTGCACTATCTACTTCATCTCATTAACACTTTTATTCGCAGATTTTGCTTGCTTAATCAAGGCGCCTTCTCGCACTTTCATTTCTGCAAGTGCGACATTCTACATCGCATATATTTCAACCATAAACAAAAATATATTTTTATTTGGCCCATAATTTTGGCTACATCATTGAATTCTAAGGTTCCTAGATCAAGCACTTCACCTGACACTTGTGTTCTGATCGATGGAACCGGTACTGGTATTTCATTTGGTTGCTCTTCGGAAGTTTCAGGTATATCATGCGACTCAGCTCTTGGGGTTGTATGATCTACTGCAACTTTAACTTCGACAGCTTTACATAATACTTTGAGCATGTTAGTAACAATACTTGTAATCTTCGACTATTGATCCTTTACTGTGTTGAAGCTTGTCCGCACATCTTTTGTTATCACTTCAGTCACAAGTTGCAAATCATCACCATCAAGGCTGACAATATTTGCAGTTTTATCATCCTTTCGTTTTTTCTTTTGTTTTAACTCTACCTGCTCCGTATCATCCTCCTTCCTTTTCTTTTGTGCATCTGGGTCTATTGGAGTTGAACTCAAGCCACTCTCAATTGGGTTGATATTTTCCTGTGGGTTTCATTCCTCATTTCCATCATTTGGCGGTGGTGGAGTGTCTTGTCGCAGTTCTTTTTATGTTTCTAATTGATCTTTTAGAATAGGAACTCACCATTCTTTCGGCCATTCATCAACAATGGCTTCAAGTTCTTCTTCAGTCAGTAAAAATTGCGTTGCCAACCATTGTCGATGTGGTTCCTTTTGCAGCTATATCTTGACATTATGTGCACCAATCTCAAATTTGATAATTTGACGAAACCGTTGAACTGTTTTGTCCGTAATCTTGTGTTGGTCCTTTACCTAATGCCTCAGGGACTCTCCATGCATAAAGCATTCAATATTATTTTTCGGTCTGCCTTGCCTTTCTATCCTTGTCGAACCAGAGTTGATCGTATCAAGCTATTCTACATAGCACTAGCAGGTCTACCCTTAGTAGTTCGGTGGGTTGGACCATGCAATGAATGAAATTAAAATCAACAACCAGGGGTAATGGAATGGATTACCGTCCTCCTACGACTCAACAACATCTTGTCGCAGTTCATTCAACAAGAATTGTGACGAATTGATCTGAACTCCCTCCACACAGAGTTCAGCTAGCGCAACAACACCCATACTGCACTAGTTCAGTCACATCTTGCACAACAATTTAGAGGATATTACCTTCATAGCAAAGTGAATGATATCATCATTAATCGAGGATATTATGAATCCTCTATTATCTCTAATCACATCATATTTTTCTTTCATCCTTGCGGCTATCACAGTTTCCTGATCTTTCCTTAAAAGGGACGCTAGACCTATTCATGCTACTAGCAGGACTATAATGATTGCAATGAGCTCGACATCCACATATATTGGTTTATCAAGCTATAGGCAACCACCATGAAAAAATACTAGTAACCGCTTGACACATGAATTTATTTCTACACTTTGGCCAAAATATGGCATATACAACAATGATAGTATTCCTGACTGGTAAAGTCCTCTAGCCCATTCCCTTGGAACCACATGCTTTGGCAAATATGGTGTGTCCTACACAGCTAACATATATTTCTTCCTATCCAAATATTTTTGTTTCTTGGTGTCGTGGTCAACGAAGGATAGCTTACGTAGGTTCGACAAAATATCCTTCAACACCTTAACTCCTTTCAGCACCAATGGTGCAATCAGCAGAGCCCCTTACTTATTTGGAAGTATAACCTTCGACGCATCAAAGCGTCTTGGCGGAATGTATGGCAGAAAGAAGTTTCTAGTTTCATTGTCTTCATCCTCCCTTCGAGGTGGCGTTGGTGATGGTGTTGCTTTTCCTTTCCTCTTCATGTTAGCAGAGCGCTTCCCCCATGTAGTTCCAAATCGACCTAGTAGGTATGCACTTTATTTTCTGGATGTCATGAACGGAGGGAATGGAACTTGCTCAGCAACTGTAGCATCCTACGGACATATATCGTAGTGTCTTCCATGATTGGTGTAGGTGATGTAGTCACAACTTCAGATTCAGCAGTTGTACTAGCACTAGAGATTGAAATGACCATGCTCTGAGCAATTTGCTTCAACTCTCGAAGTTGCAAACAACAATTGCTCTTCTCTCATGTAAGCAAAATGAAATGAACTTGGGAACAAAGGTTGATAGCATGCAACGATTTCACCCCCGACTATTCTTCACACGTGCAAGCAATCAATAGAAATGAATTTGTCCTTTCAGTCACATGGGTTGATCACTTGAATAATTAAGGAAAATTATATGTATGTTGTCGTTTAGGTGGCACATCGAGTGGTAGTTAGGGACTAGTACTTGCTCAACAACTAGAGTATCCTGTTGCTTTTGTGAGACATATCCCGTAGTATATTCTATGATTGGTGTAGGTGATGTAGATGCAACTTCATATTGAGTAGTTGTACTAACACTAGAGATTGAAATCACCATTCTTTGAGAAATTTTCTTCGGCTCTTGAAGTTGCAGACAACAATTTCTCTTCTCTCATGCAAGAAGAATGAAATGAACTTGGGAGCAAAGGTTTATAGCATGCAACATTCCCCCCGGGCATTCTTCACACGCACGAGCAATTGATAGAAGTGAATCTTTCCTTTTAGTCACATGGTTGGATTTCCCGAATAATTAAGGAAACTTATATGTACGTCGCCATTTAGATGGCACATCGAGTGGTAGTTATTTCCATAAAGATGACCATGACCATAAAGCACGCTGCCAATATCTTGAACTTTTCAAATTAATTCCCTCACACTGTCATATATGAAATTAATGACATCCAGCTATCATATCTGCGATTCTCATATTTCTTGTGACATCATCGCTCTCCTTGCAACCTGATTTATCCTCTGATAGATCTTCATTTCTTGCAACAGACTAAGTGTATTCACCCCAAATTTTTGGTGTTCACCAGACATCGAGCCTGTGAGACTTCATCTTTTTATGATGACAAACTAGCAGTCAAAGAAAAAAATTCCCCTCTTATTTTATTTCTTCTCTCTCTCTCTCTCTCGTTATGCGACCAAGTTGCTGCTATCATGATACAGATTCAACTAACTTCCATTCACTAGTCCTTGGACTTCTATTCCATCTAACTTTTTCAATTTCGCTGCTCGTCCATCAGTGATCTTCGTGATGATATATGGTCCTAACCAATGTGTTCTCAACTTTCCTAGATGCTTGGATTTTTTTTGTCATACATAAGAACAAGTCCTCTGACCTCAAAGTGGTTTCTCTTAATGTGTCAATCATGCCATGCTTTTTGCCTTTGTTTTTCAACATTTTGATGAAATCCTACGACAAAACGTTCTTCTTCCAGCTGCACAAGTTGCGACAATCTCTCTTCCATGACATCGACATCTGTCATTTCTGTGATCACAACAATTCTTAAGCTTGGGACAATATACTCTATAGGCATCACAGCTTCATGTCTATACACCAAACAAAATGGAGTTTTCCATGTCAATTTCTTACAAGTTATGCTATATTCCCATAATACTGCTGAATTTTTTTTATCCTAGTAATCTCTTTGGGCATTACAAATCTTTGTCAATGCGTTTTCCAGAATTTTGTTAAAGGCTTCGACAACTCCATTTGCTTGGGGGTGATAAGGTGTTGTTCTTCTATGCTAAATATGGAATTCCTTTGTGAGTTCTATGATCAACTGGTTGACAAAGTGCGTACTCTGGTCACTTATTAAAATATTTGGGCATCCAAATCGTGTCACGACATTCTCAAATAAAAACTTCACAATGGTCGCAATAGTACAATCCTTTACTAGTACTGCTTCGACCCATCTAGTTAAGTAATTGACTGCGGTAATAATATAGCGTGCACCAATGTGCTTACCTATCGGACTAGCAAGACCCACAAAATTAATGGCCCATTTATCAAATGGCTGCAATGTTATTTGAGATACTAATGGATTTTCCTCCCGTCACGACAACTTTCAGTCCTTTGAAAGACATCACAATTGGGACAATGATCTCAGGCATCTGCATGGTGGGCGTCCATTATCCTACTTGCAAAATCTTGTGCACCGTAGATTTTCCTACATAGTGGCCTCCTGCTTCATTTAATATCAATTATCGCTTGTTGTCCGAAACGAAACTACGAATAATTTCATTATGACCCATTTTATACAATTGTGCAACGATCAATTGGAAATCTGCAACTCACACAACCAACTGTTTCTTCTACACAATGGTGAATTCAACTGGCGTATAACTCATAGTAAAAAAATGTATGATATATCTATAATGTTCATCAAACATTGTTATCGCAAACAATTGCACATCAAGGAGATTATCATCCAAGTTACTAGGCTCTTCACCACTTTCTATCCTTGAAAGATGGTCTAGTCCCATATTCAATTGACCGAGTTTAACAATTATTTCAAAATCAAATTCTTGGAAGAGGAGAAGCCATCGACAGATGTTCTCGTCCAACACTAGATTATTGACCAGGTATTTCAATGTGGAATGATCAATGCACATCTTAAAATTTCCACCCAACAAATAATGTATGAATTTCAGCAACGCATATACCATCACTAAACCTTCTCTTTCCGTCGTGGTATAATTTTTCTCTATAGTCGAATAACTTCATGCTAACGAAGGCAATGGGATGATAAATGGATCATTTCATCAGGCTGCGTTAGCACCACATCAAGTGCGACACGCGATGTGTCGACATGAACATGAAACTCCTTTTTTCAGTCTAGCAATACAAGTATTAATGTAGTAGCCATCTTATTTTTCAAAATATTTTTCATCAAAGCAACCACCTCTGCATATCCTTTGATAAATTTTCTGTAGTATCCAGTATGTCCCAGTGCTGCTCTCAACTGTTTAATTGTAGTAGGTGGTGGTAGATCGAGAATGATCGCAATTTTGGATGGGTCAACCAAAAATCCATCGCCATAGGCCACATGGCCCAACAGAGACCCAAATAGGGCGCAAAATATACATTTCTTCAAATTGAGTGAAATTTGATACTGGCGACAACGTTCCAACATCATTCTAATGCTCTCAATATGGTCTGTTATGAGCTCAAATACTGTCCAATCATCGAAGTAGACTTCAAGAAATTTGTGTATGAAATATTTAAAGGAAACTACTACAATTCTAGAAAAAATTATAGGAGAATTCTTAAGTCAAAAGGGCATTACCATATATTGGACACATCCCCAATCCACCGCAAAGGTAGTCTTGTTTCGGTATTCCTTTGCAATCCTGATCTGATGGTAACCAAAAAATCCATCAGTGAACGAATACATTTCCTTTCCTCTGACGCTCTCCAGTGACTTCATATGTAAATGGAGTCGAAAACAAGTCTTGTAAGCAAGTTGTTGGAATTATGATTGCCATTAGAAAAAAACCTGTAGGTATTAATCTCCACCACAATCACCTGAGATAGGATCTTGGGAGGTGGTTATTTCACGTCACGAAACTCATGGGGAGCACTGAACCCAATGTCCAACAATCTCCCCCAGCGGGAGCCAGGTGAGTTTTGAACCCTTGACCTGTTGCTCTGATACCAATTGTAGAAATCACAATTGTCATTAGACCGAAACCCACAAGTATTAATCTCCACCACAATCACTTGAGTTAGGATCTTGGGAGGTGGTTAGTCCATGTCACTAAACTCACGGGGAGCGCTGAACCCAATGTCCAACACAAGCATCATTCAACTTTCTCAGATCAACATAAATTTTTACTTCGTTTGAGGTATTTTTGTCTTGGACTACTATCAGACTAATCCATTCTGATCCCTCGATAGGTTTTATAACACCTACCTCTAACATTCGATCCAAATTAACCTTGACCTTTTCTTTGTATCGTGGATTCAATCTGTATGATCGCTGCTTGATCGGTTTGCGTTGGGCCTCAAAGGTATTTTCATTTCACTGAGATCTCCAACTATTCCCTTCATCTCTGAAAATTTGGTAGTGAAAAGTCCTTAAACTCATGCAATAAATCAATGATCTTTCCTATAGTCTCTTCATTCCAATAATATCCAATATTGGAAAACTTTGGATTGTTAGGTGAAACAATATTAATTTTCTTGACTTTGAGTGGACTCAGGAATTGGTCACTAGAAATACCAGATCCCTCCATTGCACTCATACCTTTTGACTCGGGTATGTTTATGTCGAGCAGGTCATCATCATCTGGTTCCCCTATCACATTGTAGCATTTCATCCAATGGTGGATTGTTGTGCTGCATTGATGGAAATTTGTCACTGCGGTAGGGATTTCCTCAAATATCTTCTCTTTCATTACTTTCAGTGCAACATCAATTGTTGGGTGATCATTTGCAAACTCGAAGGTATGTGTGAAACTAGTGGCTATTTCTTCCCACTCAAGAGTTCCTCTTCATAATTCAACAGATGTATACCAATTCCTTGGTATCATGTCCAATGTATGTATGAAGTGATGAACCCATTCTTGTCGCAGATATTCCTGCCATGTTATGCGACAATGCTCAATATGTTCGATAGGATTTGTCAATCTTGTATACTTGTGACCAATATAACTGATATCTTCTCCAAATCTGATCTCCAACAATATTCTATATTGCGGCCCTTTAGAGATAGATTGTTTATGCGTACCCCACCATCTAGCGGGCGTAGATTTCAACACAAAGTCCAAGGTGGACAATCATTGTGATTCTATAACTTTTGCTTCAAATTATGCTAGAAAATAGGAAAACCTTCATATGTGGGTAGCTCACTTTTATAATCTCCTACCCGTCGCACATATCTTGTAATTCTTACACATCTTCTCATGGAAATTTCGTGCATCTAATTCTTCCAATTTTCTAATGCTTCACTGGAATCATATGTACAAGAGATAACAATCCTCCAACTCATATTTTCATCAGCTGTTGGATTTATATGGTCATCTTGAGAGGACATAATGTAATATATATGATCTAGGTAATCACCTTGTCCTTCACTATTAACTGGTTCAACATATCTCTGTCCTTCCAACGGATTAATTGGCGCTACAACTCTTATCTCTAAATATTCAAATGACAATATTATTCGCTTGAAATTATGATGGTCTGGTTGTCTATTTCCCAATCAATCCCCAAAAGTGAAGTCTGCATATGTTCTTAGACCTTCTACCTTGACAGGTACTTGAGTCAGTCGACCAATGAGTAGAACTTTTGACTGATTTGCTAGCCTTAATTGAATGGGAGACCAATCTAGTCGCGGCTTATTCATGCTTTCCCATGTCTGCCTTTTCAAGATATTGACATCATATCCTATATATAAAATGATATAATCCATGTCATAGTCTCTCATCTACGCATTCATTCACAACTCGTGACTAGTTTTTAATCTTTTCCCGACATGGTTAACTCTTCTTTTGGGTCGCAACTCTTCTGGAGTCTCTTCTATGAGTGTTGTCAATTCTGTGATAACAACTTTATCATGGATAAGTGTTAAGAAAATTTTGAAAAATTCTTTGAGCTTACTGACCTTTCTCATCGGTTGCTTCCAGAGTATTTGATCAAACCTTTTGGGCATCTCTCTTACTTGTCTAGACATCGATGCTTGATTTGCATCGATAAATTCTAGTCGAAAGTCGAAGAATACTTTCTTTTCTTTTTGGATGTCGAACAATACTTTCTTTTGTGTCGCTGGTCGTACATGTGGTTGTCCATGATGTGTGTCTTGGTATGATCCATTCGCAACACCTCCCCTTGTGACGACAACAATTTTTGCTTCCCTTGGATCATCAAAAATCATCTAGATGTTTTGGTTAGGATTCAAATTAAGAGTCTACACAAGGTTGGGATTTTCCACAATTCGAGTCGACCACTTCATAATTAATTGTGGACACTGTTCGACGGTATGATCAAATGCTTTACAATACGAACGGGTCTTTGCAGGATTTGCACAATCTTGAGCAAAGTATCATGGTTGTCCATAGTTATAGCATATGACTTGGCCTCTTCCTTAACCAAATCCTCCTCCTCCTTGTTGTTGTTTTCCTTGGCCTCGAAAATTTCCACCCCTTAGGTTGAGGGTAGTGTTGCTGCAGCGGATAATGTTTTTTTTGACATTGCGGTTGAGGATATTGTGGTTGTTGAAATTTTGTTGGTGGATATTGAGAATGTTGGTACCGAGCTTGCACTCATTCAACTTGCATCTGCTCATCATTCTTCATCAAGTAGGTATCCATCGTCATCTCTTACAGTAGGTGGAATGCTCTGTAATATTTTTCATCGTCTCCTACCAATTTAAAAAATTTACAATATAAATTAGTTGGTGTACTTACAATATTCTGTAAATACAAACACCATTCTGACCGTTGACCTCTAGTTTGACATATTCTACACCAAGGCATCCCTTGGGCGTTTATTGGGTTTGGTGCTCCTGCTGCGACATAGTTCATGAGTGCCAAACAATTATCTTTATGGTGTCCTTATGTTCTACATCTTCTACACCATATCTCTTCTTAAATCTCTTTCCCTTTCTTGATGTGCCAGAGTTACATCGTAATATTATCCACTTGCGACTGGATCTGCATCATTCCTGCACCAGTTTCTCCAATCGATGAGGATTTTAGCTTCGTTTCTATTTCTAGAGTTTTGTCTGCGATACAATCATCTGTTGCATTAATGGAACCCGGATGTGCGGCAATAACATGGTAATGAACCATTCCTTATGTTGTACATCTGAAATTAGGAAGCTTACTTTATCCATTAATGTCTTGAAGTCCTAGACAGACTCTATAGGTTGCTGCTTGATTTCTTTAATCGCTATAATGCATTGCGATTCATATTTTAGAGTTCTGGACTCATTTATCATTCTGACTCGAATTTGATCGAGCGTTTCTGCACAACTCCTACTAGCACTATAGAAAACTTCTTGTATTAGTCTAGTGCACGGCCTCGCTTATTTGTGACCGTCTATGCTTTCTTTATGTCTTCATCTTGGATCTGTCACATAGTCCATACAGATTCACAAAGAAAACAATGTTGCTCTAGGTATTCCAACCCATTTCCATTAAATATCGACAACTTAATATTTGTTCCAGCTATTATGTTGGCTCCTTATACACTTGGGAAATTTTTTTGAGTAGTCAGACTCCCTTGTCCACTATTCACAACGTTAGTATTACTAGTATTGACACTCTTCTTGGAGATGGGTTTCTAGATCTTACCTTCGGCGATGTGTGTGGTGTTGTAGGTGTACTGTACTCGTGTTTTGGTCTTGGACTTTCTGCTAATTCTTTCGATTCTTCTTCTCCTTCAGATATTGGTTGATACTCTTCTTCTTTGTCAAAAGATCCTTCATCCACATGCAACACAAGCTCATAGTCTTCTCCTCTAGTCATACTGCAACTTCCTCTTTCGGTGAAAGTCTTTGTTCTCTTTCCTGACCTAAATCTTCTTCCACTTATTAAATAACCGACCTCTAGTTTAGTTCCTCTATCGCCAGGGAACATCTCAACTTAGTTTGCACATTTTTTCACACAGTTCCGCTGTGACATATCCACCCTTCTGCACATAGTTCTCAATTGTCACATTCGTAATATTCCCTTTTCACATACGAGCATCTTTATCCAAGTTTTTTAGGACAACAAATATATTTCGTGAGGTTGTTGGAAAATTTTTCTTTCAGCCTCACTGTATGAGGTTTTTGTGTCGACATCAAACTCAGTAATATATCCTTGCAAAATGTTATCCACCCAAAAATCAATATCCCTTAACATAGGGTTGCTCACACTTTTCAGTCTCTGAATCAACTGAGTATGCCACTCCGTCGATTCTCCTCCTTGAAAACTTGTTTCTCGGGCTTTCAAATTTTACAACCACTCATGCAACACAATGGGAAATTCAGAAAAATAAACTTTTGAATATCCGTGTACAGACATCGGCCCAATCGCTCTGTTGGATTCAACCGAGATCCTTTACTCACTTCTTGTGCAAACTCTAATGCTTTAAAATCCACCCAGTCTTGGAGGATGCCACAACATATCCCTCACCAAAATGATTCACGGTATCAGCAACATAACCATTTGTTGGTGTTAAATTCTCTTTGAACTAGGTTTAGTCCCTCCTTTGCATGCAACAAAGCCCAAGATATCGACCTGACAGAGCGAGGCTTCGTCAACAGCACCTGTGATGCAGATGTAGTCTCCCTCGATATATCTTTCTATGGGTAACCTCGAGAACCAGGTTTCCACAGTTGGGTGGGGGGGTTTTGGTCTTTGGTATTCTCCCAAGGTGCTCGACAGAGGCTAATGGGTGGGGTCTCTATACTTATTATGCCCAGTCAAGTTTCAACACAATCCATCCTTCAACTGGTATTATTACAATAAACCCGATGCATCATAGGTACATTCAACAATAACAACGCGACATATATATATATATATATATATAAACTCATTCATAAGCAAATACATAAACACATATTCACAATAACATATATATGCAACTCAAGCACATTCATCATTCACACATTTGACACAGTATCTAACGTGGAAACCCATCCAAGAAAAACCACAAAGGCGCTCTTCATATGGAATGAGAAATATATGGAGCCATTTCATCTGCGCACTAAGGTGCAGAATCTATTCTATATATTTATTTCTTATCTATGCAAACTTCTTCCTACTCGCATGCTCTCTGGTCTTCTATCGTTGTTCTTCCTCTACTGGACTCTACTGATCATCCGCACACAACCTATATCAACTAAAATTCCTCTACGACTCTACTTTCAATATGCACACATCCTGGATCGACTCAATCTCTTCTACACTCAGCTGCAGGGTCTTCGACTCCTCTCTATGACTCAACACACTAACATACGACACAACTTACAGAAGCTAATGCATGAACCAGATCCAACTGACTAGGAGCTAATTCTCCAGGAGCTAAATGACCAGAGAGTGTGTAACTGACCATAGCATATCTCTCTGAGTCTAACCCACATACAACTTGGGTTCCTCCTTTTATAGAATATTACATGTTCGTCTTAGTCGACTTCATACAGTTAGCCAACATGATATCTTTCCTATTCTATCGACACATGTCAGTAGACACTAACCACCGAGCTTACAAAGATCCTTTCATACGTGCGGATTCCGCTGACTCTATCCAACCTCGTACCCACGATCTTTCCAAACTGTTTCTTTTCAGCCATTGCACCACTACACATCTTTTGACATGGTTAACTCTGTCGCATCCTTTCCTTCGGTCGTTGTTTCTATTCCTTCGCGGACTCTCTTCTGTCGCGAACTCCCTCTTCAACTGCTTCTGTCCTTAGCTCTTTCTTCTTTGTCTATTTCTATTCATTCTCTGTCGCATCCTCCTTCCTTACTACTTCTTCTACCTTCTCCTCCTTCTTTCCACGATTGCTTCTGTCGCAGCTCCTTTTCCTTCTTTGCCTTCTTTTGTTCTTCCTTCTATACTTCTGTTGCAACTCCTTTTCCTTCTTTGCCTTCTTTTGTTCTTCCTTCTATACTTCTGTCGCAACTCCTTTTACTTCTTCTGACTTGACTCTTTTCATACTTGGGAAAAATTCTAACTGAATTATGCTTATCTTTCCCTAAGCCCAACAAGATGCACTTTCTAAGAATGCATTACTCTTGGCACCGGGAACGTTCGTCAAGGAGGAACACAAAGGGAGGCATAACCCTCTATAGCTTTGTTCTTGGAGATTTTTTTGATCTTTTTGTGCTTGGACAACTCTTGTATAATGATAATTTTTAGTAGGATCCAGTATAATAGCATTAGTGAATTTATTTATGCAAGCTTCTTGTGAAACGCATAATACTTTTCAAGAACAAATGAATTAAATTATAGCTCATAAAGCAATATTGTAAGTCCTTCAAGGAAAATCAATGTTATTATATGTGAATAAAAGAAATTTTCTTTGGAAAAAATATATATATTAACAAGCAGATATTTCTCTTGCATTTTTTTTCTCCTCATTTACTTATTAGGTTATGCTCCTTTATAGTAATATTGTAGAAATTTCCCTAGTTTTATTGTAGTTTATTCCAAATAAAAAAAGATAGCTGCAATTTTTTTTTCTCTTTCATTCCTCAATATGAGGAAACAAACTAGTAAACTTGTGTATACGATAGTAATTTCACTTTGTAAAGATATTTTTACTTGATTCTTTAAATTGTTAGAGGTTAACTTGTTTTTCAAAAATAATATGAATAGACCCATACTTATAAAACAATTTTTGATACTATTTAGGATTTATAGGTAACATCTATGAACCAAATGAAATTTGTTGTCTAGTCTTTATAATAGAACTAAATTCTATGTTTATCTTGAATACAACCTTATATTGATTTGTATTTGGAGTTGTTTTCTAAAAAAAGGTCCTAAGCAATTTCTCTTTTGTTCCTTTAATTTCATATACATACTATAAATAAATTTGATAGATAGTTTCCTTTCCAAGCAAAAAACAAAAGTAACTATAAAATAGGACTATAAACAATTTCATCATTTTATAAGAGCTTATATATAGAAAAGATTAACAATAAATAGAATAAATAAACTTTTCTATTTCCAAAATTAAAATGCCCAACAAAATTGACATTGGGCAGGCCCATGAACTACCGAACCATAGGGGATCTGAATCTTATACTTGGTCTCATAAGCCACCCCTGATCCAAACCATGATTCCACTAGGGAAAAATCCACTCAGGAAAATCAACTCCTTAAAATGCTTCCCATCCATAAACTTAAAAATATTACTATAGGTTTATTTAAACCAAATACTTCTCCCAATACTTTCCCCACCAAACACAATATTGTGCTCTTCAAGATGTGCATATAGAGATAACATTATAATATGTTTATTAAAGATCATTTTACCAATCATGAAAACTGTATTATCATCCAAACACTCACAATACTTGACTCATATCACACCTTCAAGTGGTATTCAGTATGATCATAAAGAGTATTTCTATTCAGTATGATCATAAAGAGTATTTCTAGTTAATAGTCTAACGGAACCTACAACATACTAGTGGCCACTTTGCTACTCTGGTTCTTGGTTTCCCTTATAGTTAATATGTGGCCACTTTGCTACTCTGGTTCTTGGTTTTCCTTATGGTTAAAAAGTTTTCTTGTCCACTTGTCACGATAGTTCTCTCTTCTTTCTCCCCAAACTTATTTCAAACCTTCTTTTAAAAGAGTTTCCCCTTTTTGGACTTTTCCTCATCCCAAAAGTTAGGATGACACCTCTCCCTAACTCGGAAAATATGGCTATATTTTAGGAAGAGGTTTCCTCCACTTCTCAAGTCATGAAAGAGGTTAAAGTTTAATTGACAATTAGACTTATAGATTCAGTGGTTCTAATCAGTGTTTTAAATATCGATCAACTCGGAACTGAAACCGATGGACTCGACCGGTCTGACCACCTGGGAGATTGAACACAAGAAAAACTGGTATGGGGACAGGTTCAATACCAAACCAACCGGCTAAAACTGGTATGGGGACAGGTTCAATACCAAACCAAACCAACCGGCTAGGTGCTTGAACCACTCATTTCAGTATCAAACCGATCTGAACCGACCGAGCCCAATAAAATAGGTCGGGTTGCTCCAATAAAAGTAGGTCAACGTGCTTTCAAAACCGTGATCGTTGCAACTGTGGTGGAAGTGATTCACTACTTTGGTTATTATTTATTTCTGGTTGTTTATAACATGAATTCATGAATCCATCCCCTCCAACAATTAGTATTAGTATGGATCGAAACATCCTTTAGATCGTTATCTTTGTTGGATTGAATGTAGTTCGCGGGCCCCTTCGTGAAAGAATGTTACGTGGACTAGGTCATTTTTCGAAAAATATAAATGAACTATCACATTTAAAAGTTCTCTACAATCCAAATTTCGAATAAAAATATTTGCTCCTTTAAATTTAATCAAATATATGAATAATATAAACTTGCCTCTTATTATATTTCCATCTGTCCACAAGCTTTGATCCTCTCTTCTTAGTGTTTGCCATTAGAGCGATGGGAACGATATTGCTCTATGAGAATAAAGATTGCCTCATTGATATATTGTATTTTGTTTCAGAATTTGAGATATGTGCTACGAGACTTGACTATGTATTATGTAGTGTATTTAATACCATTTTGTGACCCATACATGGTATATATACATAAGTAGACTTTGCATATTACTAGCATTTTTTAACACAAAATCCTATGGTTTAGATGTCTGATTTTTGACATATTGTTGTTAGCACTTCAATAATCCTTTTTCTTTTTAAATTTCAATAGATTTTCGATAATGAAAATACTCATCGAAAATCTGACTAAGTTTGCTTCGTAGACATCGAAACTCCGACTACACATTTCAGTTCATAGATGTCAGAAATCTGACTACGTTTGCTTCGTAGCTGTCGACAATTCGACCACAAATTCCAGTGCATAGATGTCGGAACTCCGATTAAGTTTGCTTTGTAGACATTGGAAATCCGATCGCAAATTTCGGTGCATAGGTGTTGGATTTCAAACTACGTTTCCTTTATAGAGGTTGAATATCTAACTCCCCTTCGTCGGTAGTGTAGCAACGTTGTTGGATTTAATGTAAATTTGACCACAAATTTCACTTCATTTAGGTCGGTTATTTGACGAAGTATCCTCCACTTTGCCGTCGGTAGTATAACCACTTTGTCGGTTTTAATGGAAATCCGACCACAAATTTCACTTCATAGAGGTCGAAAAACCAACGCAATTATGATTTTTTTTTAATATCCCTTTATATTTGGATTCACAGCTGCAACCCTGCTAAAAATTCTGCCAACTTTTTCTATTTTGCGAATGTAACTCCGTTAAAATTCTCCCAATTTTTCCTTCACCAAATTTTGTCGACTTTTCCTATTTTCGCAGCTGCAACTCCACTAAAATTCTGCCAACTTTTCCTATTTCGCAGCTGCAACTCTGCTAAAATTCTGCCAATTTTTCCTATTTCGTAGCTACAACTCCGCTAAATTCTGTCGACTTTTCCTATTTTCGCAGTTACAACTCTGCTAAAATTCTGCCAACTTTTCCTATTTCGCAGCTGTAACTCCACAAAAATTATGCCAATTTTTCCTATTTCGTGGCTGCGACTCCGCCAAATATTTCCAATTCGTGGCTGCGACTAAGCTAATTCTTCAGCCACAAGATTGTTATATCTCCGCCAATTTCTATCAGCTTGCTCCAATCTCCATGAGGAACATTAGATGCTTGTTTGATTGTCATGTACTTTTGTGCCAGCATGGATGTACTTTATCCACCTGGTTGACGATGACCAACTCACAGAAGCATGTGCGTATTTATATCCTCATGAATGATGCGACCATGAAATACCGCCACCATGGAAGGATGACAAATCAACATTATATTGAATGGTATGGGTTCTAATCATAACCATAATTAGGCATGATTTGACACAACAACAAATATCTAACCATAGACGTGTTAGTCCTCGTTAGCAGACCTTGATTAGTTCTCCACAAGAGAAACAAGTTAAAAATTTATTTGTCGTATTCATGATATGACCATCATTCTACCCAACTCATGCGAGATCCGACCAAACGATTTTAGTCCATAACCATACCAATTTCCAAAAATAACTGTGCCACTTTCCGAAAATAACCGTGCAAACTTTCCGAAAATACCCAATTGAACTTCAGCTATCCATTACCTGTTATTGCATGTTGTAACTCCAACGTCCAAGTCTAGTAATTCTTGCATTTGCTAACAAAACTTACAGAAAGGAAGCAATATCAGTATCCCAGCGAGACACGAACCCGAAAACATAGCGTCTTTAAGCGAAAATTGGGAAGTATTTACCATCTTTCAGAAAGCTGGGTGGATAGAGTACTTCCAGAGATTAAACGACTTACATGTGGATACGACACTGCAATTTTCTCTAAACTTGAACGATACTCACTCAACAGTTAGTGGATTGCGAATAGACATTACAGAAGCAATTGTGGCGGAAGTGACAGGATTACCACAGATTGGGACGTGACTTTCTTGTAGTAGGAGAAATTGTTCAGCCAAGAGGAAGGGGAAAAGCACTGGATTCGCTGCCAAGACCCTAGGATCAAGTTGCCATCTATCCAAAAAAATACATAACTTGTGAAGGTAGGTACCTAATCGTTTATATCTATGAATTTATTCCACTGTCCCATTTATGCCATGGTAGATTACTCAATATGCCATTTTATCTCCTAAGAGCCCTACAAAGCATGGCTTAATATGTTAAAGCATCTCGACATCTCGTAGATTCCCTAACAAATCATGGATTAATCAAATTGTTAGTTTTGAGGGCCCGTGCACATCAGAATTTAACATGTGAACAATTTGTTCCTAAGCCAAGGGTAGACCGGGAACTTGTATTGGAAATAGAAGGTATTGGGGAAGAAAGTGATGAGCCGAGCTCCTCAGGTTCAGCTGGGGGGAGGGATGGAATGTCAGTAGACCAATTAGAGAATGTTCAAGAGGAAGGTGTGAAAGAAGCTGCAACATCGGAAGCTAAAACTAGAGCAACTGTAGAAGTTGTAACTGCTGAAGCTGAAATGATAGAGGCAGGACATTATACAAAGGAAATAGAAGGAGGGGAGGTATAAGTCTTGAACGTTGAATCCTACTCTAAAATTAGGGGAACCATAATTTGGGAGGAGTAATATCTTTTTGAAACTGGGAAATTTAGTGAATTTTCCATCCCTACTTCTGAAAATGTGGAAATTCCTGTGTCACGTAGAAGAAGGAAAATACCAAGTGTTAAGGGCCAGACATCTAGCCCTGCAAAGAGGATAAGAATTAGGGCTTCTACTGCGGCAGAATCGGTACATATAATAGGGGAAAATGTTGAAATTCCTATTCTAAAAACCTGAGCATCCATTGTTACAGAAGAACCTGCTGCAAGTGAACCTCAAATTGAAAATTTAATTTTTGAGAATGAATTGTTAAAGGAAGAAGTAAGAGCGCTTTGAGATGAAGTGCAGAGGTTGAAAGAAGCTTGGAAAAAACATAAGATGTATATCTTGAACACCTTGGCTGAAGATGTGGACCAGTTGGAGAATACACCTTATGTTTTAAAGGATGGTGAACATGATGAACTACTATGCCCTGAATGTGGAGATCTATTCAAAATTGTAGGGTATAGAGTTACAATGGTGGATCTAACAGGGTGGAAATTATCACAAGCAAGGCAAGGGAGAGAAGAAATACCTCCAGTAGAATCGATGGAAGAAAGGAATCCAAGGCTTAGCATAACCCCTGATCATGAATTGCAAGAACAAGAGGAAATACAGTCCCAACAGTCAAAGGACATTGAACTGATTCCATATCAATCTCAACAATCCGAGGACATTAATGAATTGATGCAGGATTAGTCTCAGTAGTCAGGGGATATAAAAATAATTCAAGCGAAATATCTGCAGCATACAAGCATTGAAATAATTGTAGAACAGGAGGCTGTTACATAAGAACCAACACTCCAAGGATTTGACATTGAAGCAACAACACAAACAATGTGTACTTTGAGTGAATCATAGAAATTGGATGTTGTTACACAAGAACTAGCATCCTCAAAATTGTTTGCTGAAGCTACAACTCAAACTGAAGTTGTTGGGGCTAAAACACAGAAAAGCGATGCTGCTACACAAGAACCAACAACCTCAAAATTATTTGTTGAAGATGCAACTCAAACTAAATTTGTTGGGGCTGAAACAAAGAAAAGGGATGTTGCTACACAAGAACCATCATTCCCAAAATTGTTTGTTGAACAAAGGAAAAGGAGAGGATAAAAGAGGAAAGAAGGAGCAAGAATTGGAAAACAAGCTCTATCTATTGCAACTTGAGCTCAGCAAATGGAAAGATCATACCATCCTGATGGAGAAAGGAATGATCTCCTTGTCTGAACATAGGAGGATTATCCAAGAGCGTAAGGATAAATGGGCTGAAGAACTATCCCAATGGGACACTTTGCAGAAGGAGCTATAGGAACTCAGAAAGATTAGGTTCCTAAAAGAAGAAAAAGAACAGTTGGGTAAGGAGATGTACAACCTAATTCAATAATTACTGCATTGTAGAGCTCCATCCCCATCTTATCCAGTGTTCTTATATGAACAGATGGTCCTGTTTAAAATCAGAGCACTAAAAGAAGGGAGACCCTGTCAGCTAGTTTCAACCCCTAAATTCTTAGACACCTTCATTAAGAGCGATTTTTTGGATCAAAATTTGCTATGTGAATTATTTGTGCATGAAACAACATGCCCTATGGATGCCCACTCCAATCCAGTTCCTTATTTGGGAGATATTCAACTAAGATCATTTACTTCATTTGTTACCAATCATATAAATTGGTGGAGCTCCATTCATACCATACAGAAGAATGAGGATACTTCAACCCTTTGGGTTCAAAGTGAGCCCCAATATCATCATTAAGAATCAGGCATATGAGACAATTACAATCTCCTCAGAAGGCTAGTCAGATGGAATCCTTCCAACAAGAATTCGTCTCTTTGTGTTTCAAGTTGATCTCTCAACAAGATCTCTTTGCAAGAGAAGGAAACCAGAGTAGATGGGATGCTTCTTTTGTTTTTTTGAGAGAAAGAGATCCATACTGTGTTGAAAACTTCAAATATGCCCTATCCTGGTTTCCCAACTATGTTTCATGTATTAAAACTTATGGACCTAGTTGGATGGGACTGAGATTTAAGTTTCTTGTTTTATGGTGGCCAACAAGAAAATACCAGAGCATGTACCAAATGATTAAGAAGGCAGAGAAACATTGTTGGGATGATTGAATTGCATGGAACGGGTTCAGGAATCCAGAAGAGCAATATGAACCTTCTTTCAATCTTACCCATATCCATTGAAAGAGTTTTGAATCAAAATCATATTTAGACTAGTTGGGTCCCGAAATTACCCTTTTTTCCTATACTTATCATTGTCTTTTCCCGTGTTTCACCTTACTTTTCCATACCCTAGGCATATACCTTTCCAGGTTAAGAATGGATCTTGACAGGGATAATCTATTATTGCTTTATTCTAATAATGCCCAATATTATGATTATGAACTTGATATTTTGATTTGTGCTAACTTATGTCGGTTTAATAAAGATAGTTCAAAGCCTTGAATAATTACAGGTGTAGCAGCCCGCTAAGCTTGAAGAAGAAATGAATGTTTGGTGCCAGCTGTTACTTCCTAGAGCTGGTTCCATGTGTTGATGTAGCATCATGAGTATCTTTACACGCGGTCAATGAAGACTAGGTATCGCTGAGACAGTCACGACATCTCCCCTTCCAATCAGTTGAGTGCATTTGAACCATTCATCACTCAGAGTAACAACATAAGCCTGGATGCGAACAACTTCATTCAATTAGATTTATGGTTGTAACGGTTTCTGTTGTAACATGGTAGCCTGAAGATTGTAGATCTTCATGGCTGCCCAATATTAGTGGATCTGGATTATGTCACCTTTGTATAAGTATGAGGAAGCGATCTAAATCGGGGGTTCTTTCATTGATCCAGATGGAGCTCGGTGGCCACCCACCTATTCCACTGGCTCAAAACAATTGTCCATTGTGGCAGTTTCCTAGTTATTTTTCGGTAGTTTTTTGAGTCCTAAACTTCCGGGGCCGTTTTGAGGCCTTAAACGACGTTTTTTGGAGATTCGGGGCCAAATGGTTGCCATCAACATGCATTTGGTTGACCAAAAGTTGTAAAGCTTAGACAGACCTTTCCAACGAGTTATCGAACGCCCAAATCGGAGATCGTATGCAAAAGTTATGACCCCGGGAAGTTGACTGTTCAACTTACCACCGTGGGGCCGCAAACTTTATGACGGTTCATCTTCTAGGGTTACGTTTTGGGACTTTTGGGGTTCTCACCTCATTCTTATTATAAATAGGCCCCTTTGGCCTCATTTTGTATTAAGCTTGGCACGAATGAGCGTAGCAGCCACATCTCTTCTCAGAGATAGCTACCACCATTCTAGCAATTGTATTACAGTCTGTTCTATTTCCGCCATTTAATAGAATATGTGTTTACTGTATCTTTGTTATCTTTGCAAAATGTCTATTATTATGATTCTGTATCTGCTATTTCATTTCGTTCGCGCATAAATCCGGATCATTCATTGGCTGTTAGCATTTGATTGTAAGAAGTTGTAACAGAGATTATTGTAACTGTGGTTTTACATTCCTAATACGAGGAGAAACAATTGATTTACATATCTTTATGTTCTAATTTGTGTTAGTTAGCGGCATCTCTGTTAGGAGGCCAGGGCCCGACTTCTAACAGAGATCGCCAAATTAAGTAGATGATTTAGTTTTTCTTATGTTAATATGTTGTGGAATTACAGTAAGATTATTTACAACAAGCTTCAACAGTAATTAATGATTGCAATTTCCTTTGGCTTGATGCAATAGTGTGGTGTGACATTCGACTGTGTCAAGTAGTCTATTTTTCTTTTTATGCAAGTGTGTTAGACCACTGTTACAGTCAAGCTCAGCTCTGATTATTACTGTTAATTGTCTTTCTTAGGATTTTATGGATTAGATTGTTATGATTTGGGTTATTGTAGCCCAATATCTTTAGGGTTTGATTTCTTGCGAAAGTAATTCTAGTTCATTTATTCTTAGATCAGTTAATCTTGAATTCCTGTCGTAGGAAGGTAAAATTCCATTGAATTCTTAGATAGATAATTTAGATTAGCTTTAGCAATGAGTTGAGCTTGGCTAAGTAGTCAAGTAGGATAATTGATTTATATTCATTTGATCAACTGCTTGAGTGTTTATGCATAGATTGTGCGTAGTTACCTTTGAAATAAAAGACTTCCTCGGGTTGATAATTTATGTTATGGGAGTTTTAGTTGTTTAAATAATTAGACAATTAAACTACCCAACAACATCTAGGGCTATCCTTTTATGGTCTAATAAGACCCTCAAATCACTATTTTTTTTCCTCGGGGAAAAATCATATTATATTTCGAGGAGAAATGTAATACATTCTTCAAAAAGACTCAAAACAAATACATCTGGGGACCACCTAAGATTTCAACTGCCATACACTATTTGTAACAATGTTACAAAAGATCACCATTTCATGTTCCATGTGTAGTGCTATCATCTCAAAAACCCAAAATACAATACATAAAGTTCAACAATAGACTTTTCCTTTAGTAAAAAAAACTAAGGAAACAACAGAAAGGATTAAGCTGGACTTTGTAAGGAGAAAGAATTGGTTGAAGCCACATTCCGTGTCCTGTATTCATCTTGAAGCAGTTTTTCGATAATGAAAATACTCGTCGAAAATCCAACTAAGTTTGCTTCGTAGACGTCGAAACTCCGACTACACATTTCAGTTCATAGATGTCAGAAATCCGACTACGTTTGCTTCGTAGCTATCAACAATTCGACCACAGATTCCAGTGCATAGATGTCGGAACTCCGACTAAGTTTTCTTTGTAGACATTGGAAATCCGACCGCAAATTTCGGTGCATAGGTGTTGGATTTCTGACTACGTTTCCTTTATAGAGGTTGGATATCTAACTCCCCTTTGTCGGTAGTGTAGCAACGTTGTCAGATTTAATGTAAATTTGACCACAAATTTCACTTCATTTAGGTCGGTTATTCGACGAAGTATCCTCCACTTTGTCGTTGGTAGTATAACCACTTTGTCGGTTTTAATGGAAATCCGACCACAAATTTCACTTCATAGAGGTCGAAAAACCAACGCAATTATGATTTTTTTTAATATCCCTTTATATTTGGATTCACAGCTGCAACCCTGCTAAAAATTCTGCCAACTTTTTCTATTTTGTGGCTGTAACTCTGTTAAAATTCTCCCAATTTTTCCTTCACCAAATTCTGTCGATTTTTCCTATTTTCGTAGCTGCAACTCCGCTAAAATTCTGCAAACTTTTCCTATTTCGCAGCTGCAACTCCGCTAAAATTCTGCCAATTTTTCCTATTTTGCAGCCGCAACTCCGCTAAATTCTGTCGACTTTTCCTATTTTTGCAGTTGCAACTCTGCTAAAATTCTGCCAACTTTTTCTATTTCGCAGCTGTAACTCCACAAAAATTCTACCAATTTTTCCTGTTTCGTGGTTGCAACTCGGCCAAATATTTCCAATTCGTGGCTGCGACTAAGCTAATTCTTCAGCCACAAGATTGTTATATCTCTGCCAATTTCTATCAACTTGCTCCAGTCTCCACGAGGAACAATAGATGCTTGTCTGATTGTCATGTACTTTTGTGCCAGCATGGATGTACTTTATTCACCTAGTTGACGATGACCAACTCACGGAAGCATGTGCGTATTTATATCCTCATGAATGATGCGACCATGAAATACCGCCACCATGGAAGGATGACAAATCAACATTATATTGAAAGGTATGGGTTCTAATCATAACCATAAGTAGGCATGATTTGACACAACAACAAATATCTAACCATGGCGTTAGTCCTCGTTAGCAGACCTTGATTAGTTCTCCGCAAGGGAAACAAGTTAAAAATTTATTTGCCGTATTCATGATATGACCATCATTCTACCCAACTCGTGCGAGATCTGACCAAACGATTTTATCCCATAACCGTACCAATTTCCAAAAATAACTGTGCCACTTTCCGAAAATAACCGTGCAAACTTTCCGAAAATACCCAATTGAACTTCAGCTATCCATTCCCCGTTACTGCATGCTGTAACTCCAACGTCCAAGTCTAGTAATTCTTGCATTTTCTAACAAAACTTACAGAAAGGAAGCAATATCAGTATCCCAGCGAGACACGAACCTGAAAACATAGCTTCTTTAAGCGAAAATGGGGAAGTATTTACCACCTTTCAGAAAGCTGGGTGGATAGATTACTTCCAGAGATTAAACGACTTACATGTAGATACGACACTGCAATTTTCTCTAAACTTGACCAATACTCACTCAAAAGTTAGTGGATTGCAAATAGATATTACAGAAGCAATTGTGGCGGAAGTGACAGGATTACCACATATTGGGATGTGACTTTCTTGTAGTAGGAGAAATTGTTCAGCCAAGAGGAAGGGGAAAAGCACTGGATTCACTGCCAAGACCCTGGGATCAAGTTGCCATCTATCTAAATAAATACATAACTTGTGAAGGTAGGTACCTAATCGTTTATATCTATGGCTTTATTCTACTATCCCATTTATGCCATGGTAGATTACTCAATATGCCATTTTATCTCCTAAGAGCCCTACAAAGCATGGCTCAATATGTAAAAGCATCTTGACATCCCGTAGATTCCCTAACAAATCATGGATTAATCAAATTGTTAGTTTTGAGGGCCCTTGCCCATCAGAATTTAACATGGGAACAATTTGTTCCTAAGCCAAGGGTGGACCGGGAACCTATAGTGGAAATAGAAGGTATTGGGGAAGAAAATGATGAGTTGAGCTCCCCAGGTTCAGCTGGGGGGAGGGATGGAATGTCGGTAGACCAATTAGAGAATGTTCAAGAGGAAGGTGTGAAAGAAGCTGCAACTAGAGCAATTGTAGAAGCTATAACTGCTGAAGCTGAAATGATAGAGGCAGGACATTATACAAAGGAAATAGAAGGAGGGGAGGTATAAGTCTTGAACGTTGAATCCTCCCCTAAAATTAGGGGAACCATAATTTGGGAGGAGTAATTTCTTTTTGAAACTGGGAAAGTTAGTGAATTTTCCATCCCTACTTCTGAAAATGTGAAAATTCCTGTGTCACGTAGAAGAATGAAAATACCAAGTGTTAAGGGCTAGACATCTAGCCCTGCAAAGAGGATAAGAATTAGGGCTTCTACTACGGCAGAAGCAGTACATGTAATAGGGGAAAACGTTGAAATTCCTATTCTAAAAACCCGAGCAT
Organism: Pseudotsuga menziesii; assembly: GCA_001517045.1. NCBI lineage: Eukaryota > Viridiplantae > Streptophyta > Pinopsida > Pinales > Pinaceae > Pseudotsuga > Pseudotsuga menziesii. The sequence goes on from LPNX011068219.1 coordinate 83,307, forward strand.
CCATTGTTACAGAGGAACCTGCTGCAAGTGAACCTCAAATTGAAAATTTAATTTTTGAGAATGAATTGTTAAAGGAAGAAGTAAGAGCGCTCCGAGATGAAGTGTAGAGGTTGAAAGAAGCTTGGAAAAAACATAAGATGTATATATTGAACACCTTGGCTGAAGATGCGGACCAGTTGGAGAATACACCTTATGTTTTAAAGGATGGTGAACATGATGAACTACTATGCCCTGAATGTGGAGATCTATTCAAACTTGTAGGGTATAGAGTTACAATGGTGGATCTAACAAGGTGGAAATTATCACAAGCAAGGCAAGGGAGAGAAGAAATACCTCCAGTAGAATCGATGGAAGAAAGGAATCCAAGGCTGAGCATAACCCCTGACCATGAATTGCAAGAACAAGAGGAAATACAGTCCCAACAGTCAAAGGACATTGAACTGATTCCATATCAATCTCAACAATCCGGGGACATTAATGAATTGATGCAAGATTAGTCTTAGTAGTCAGGGGATACAAAAATAATTCAAGAGAAATATCTGCAACATACAAGCATTGAAATAATTGTAGAACAGGAGGTTGTTAAACAAGAACCAACACTCCAAGGATTTGACATTGAAGCAACAACACAAACAATGTGTACTTTGAGTGAATCATAGAAATTGGATGCTATTATAGAAGAACCAACATCCTCAAAATTGTTTGGTGAAGCTGCAACTCAAACTGAAGTTGTTGGGGCTGAAACACAGAAATGAGTGTTTACTACAACGGCACTTTTTCATGAAATTGATATTCACTCACCTTTTGCATAAGAGTTACATCACTGAGTTCTTTAGCATAATGAAGTTTTTTCTCTTGGCATCTTCAACAAGCATAAGCAGAAAGTTCACTACAAACTCACTGAGAGGCTAAAAAGAGGTAAAGTGGCCCCTGTATGGAATACAAATCAAATTAACAAAAGCAAATTAGGTAAATTAGGAATATGTTACCGATACTTATAATTTCTTGGTACAACTTACTTTGATTTGTGGAGCTTGACACTATCTACTTTTTATTTACCTTTCAAAACATGTTTCAACATACTACAAATATTTTCTTGTTGTAATAATTTCATGTTAGGACCCATCAAATAAAGATTTGCTTGTTTGTGAAAAATAACAAAATGAAGTTAAAAAAATATAGTTTGAGTAGTTTGTGGGTCAATGAATAAAAACAACATTAATAATGAACATTTTACGTTTGATGAACATTTTTAATTTAAAAATGTAAATAACAATAACATTGAAGTAAAATAATTGGTAATAAGAAATCACCTCAGGAAACATGGAGAACCACAAAACAAAGTATATAAGGCCATCAATCACATTAAAGCGCCAATTTTTCTTCTAAAATATCAAAATGTTTCCCAAGGTTATTTGTAACAAGTTCCAATGGATGAGTGAAATAATAATAGTAAAATTTAAACACTACAATTATAGAAATAACAGTGGGAAATGTATAATTCCTTACCATTCATTGAGTTCCTCTATATTTCAAGAATAATTTAATATTATCTACTGAACAGGGCCAACCAAGTGAAGGTGGAAGCTCTTATGGCCCTTCCCCCCCTCACATCACTCTCAATTCCCCAAACCCAATGCATTTACTTGCAAATTTTGTTTAGTGCAAATTCATTCATTTAATAACTCAAAAAATCATTCATTAAAGCATTAATTAAACCATTCATTCATTCAATAGCCGAAAAAACCATTCATTAAACCATTCATTAAAGCATTCGTTAAACCATTCATTCATTAAATAACCAAAAAAACCATGCATGACATTGTGTTATAAAAAATAATTACTCAAAATTTCTTTAGTTGCTTCTTTTTTAGTTTTCTTCTCTTTACAAAATGAACAAGAAGCGCATTTTCTGGAATTTGTCATTCAGTTCCTGGTGCTTCATCAACTTGTTCTGATGTCTCCCTAGTAGACTTTTATCCATGTGGATCTTGTGTCAAGGGGTTCGGAATTGTTGCAATAATGTGAAAATGTTGCATTAATTTATTTTTGTTTTTATAATTACAAGTATTTCATTTAAAAAACATTACAAAGGTGTTTTTTTACATGGTGTGGCCACTTCATGTTCTTCATTTTCCTGTCCGGGCTCAACCTATACAGTGTGACCATCTACATGCTTTGCAGTTGAAATATGGAGAAGTAAAATTAATGTTCACCAACTGCAATTATCTATACAAAACTGTAGCATATGAATAAATTCATTACAATGAATCAAAGCATGATCTTTAGCGGGTTGTTGTCTATCATCAACATTAAGGGGATCATTGCTTTCCTGCTAAAAACATAATAAAATTTTATGTTAATTGTTTATAACGAATAGATTGCATGAAAATTAATAAATTTTCATTAAACTATATAGATTTTATATACCTGTGCACCAGATGGATCACCACAAGACCGTGTATGCCGAGACATGCTTTTTCGGCATTCAACAACAGCTTCAAAGTCATGTTGGAATCCAAGCTTCAAGTCTTCCTGAGTGGGAACTAGTTTGAATCGATCGGCTTGCATATTTGCATACTGCCATTAATTTTACATTTTGCGCCGCATTAAAACGAAAAATAATTTTCAATTTAATATTTGGATGCGTTATCGTATTTTTTATACTTACAACTTGTGCCGCCAAATTCAAATAAACACCTGGCCCAAACTTGTGATGACTAATTTATTACAGTCTTTCCTTTGTGGCCTTTGATGTGTCTGATAGCCTAAGCAAGTGTTGAATTACGTTAGATGTTCCAAATTCGATATAAAAATTAATAATAATAAGGGTTAGCATTACATTGTGGAAAATATTGTATACCTCCTTGTGCCTTGTGGTATATTTCCTGCTTTTCTCAGAGCCCTCTCTTTTCCATCTTCCACTAGGTATTTCCACTCCCTTGATGGAATCATCGGAGAGTGCTCATACCTAGGGTTCCTTTCTAGGTGAATCCTATATTGGTCTCAGACAATCTTCATATGTTGTGCAGCCTTCTTTAAGGCCTTTGCTGTATCGAAGGTATCATTGCCAAACATGCCAACCAACCGATTAGTCAGCTCATCCTTTAAATTTTTTGTGTGTTTGTCCCACGTTGTGCAGATGGTGGGCCCGAAGATCTCCAAGGTCAAATCATTCATATTTTTACAAAAAACATCATTTTTTGCAAAACGGAGAATGCGATTATTAGTTTAAAAAAAGGTTTTATCGGTATATTACAATCAAATTATAAAAACTAAATTGAACAATATATAATTACCTGGGATCTTCTCTAACTTTATTGGAACAAGTTCCTCGTTCACAAAAAATGTTGTATCTATTGAACCTGTGCTAGTGACACTGGAAGATCCAGGAAATGATGCTTCAACATCAACATTACTAGCAGGCTCTGCATCCACCCCTTCATCTACATGATCTGGTGTGCATCGGTCAGCAACGGCTGTACTCTCTATTGGCATCGGGGGTGTTGCAGAACATGTTGCCAACTATTCATTCAACAACAATGGTACAATACGTGGTGGAGTCGTTTGCTCACTGGGCCCAACACCGCCTTCACCACTAGTGTGTGGTCGCAGAAAATCCTGTAAATACAAACCATTCAATTATTAGTTCACTATCATATAAAAGTAAAAATTATATGTTCTAAATAAATTGATATTATGATTCAAGATTTTACAACTTACTTTCAAGGCCTGAGATCTCTTTACCAACACTTCAACCTTGGCTTTAATCTCGTTTGGTTGAGCAATAATGAATAGCAAATGAAGGATATCCGCATTAATTTTTTTCAAGGTCTTTTCTATCACCTTAACCGATTCTAGAGAAGAACCAATGTCAACATCATTCAACAACTCATTCACATCAAAATCTATGGATTGTTGTTATGCTGTTTCATAAACAGAATCATTGGTCTGCCACAAAAAAATATAAAACATTACTTACGTGTCAAAGAAATAGTCTGAGGACAAAATTATATTAACAAAACATATCTATCATGATAAATTTCTAGAATTACATATAGGTTTAACTGATGCCTGGATGACGGTGTGGTATGATCAAGAGTTGGGTACTTTCCCCTATCATACACCTGCAAAAAAAGAAGGAGATAACATTATCATAATGAAAGCAATTATACAAACGAAAAAATACATAACACAAAAAACATTATGCTACAATTTATATATGTATACAATTTTGAAGTATTTAAATTGTAGAATTATATCCAGGTTTACCTGTTTCCCAAGGTTGTTGTGGTCTGATCAACAGCCGTGTGGCTTCCCCGATCAACACTCTGCATCATATATATATAAGATTATATAAACCAAACGAATATACTCTTGAAAAAACATAACAACATAACTGTTTGTACATATTAAATTTGTACAATGACATCGATGTATACTTGTCGTCTCGAGGCAGGTCTGGTAACATCTACTGTGAGGGAGGTGCCCCTCATAGAACGCTGCATCAAAAACATAAAAAAATTACGTAAAGAAACCAAAATACTCACTAAAACAATATAATAACATAACATTTTGATGTACTTATACTTGTACTATTACAAAGATGTATACATGCTGCCTCGAGGATGGTGTACTCCTTTAACCAGCTGGTGGGATGATGCACCTCCAATCACCTCCCTACAAAGTAAACATAGAAAATTTAATCAAAATTATAACAATATACTTACGAAAAATCCTAAAGATGTTAAAATAATTAATAAAAGTTCGGATAAATTGTTGGATGTACCACATCCATAGTAACCATGAATGTATCTACTTGATTCAAATTGTAATTAATAAGCAGCTCTTCCCCTGTAACTATTGATTTAATGTCACATACAAATACACGGTTTCATTCACGCCCCTCAAATATACAGTTCGGTTGCTTAAGTGTAGACCCTGGTTGTGTACTGTTTATAAACCCCGCAATATTCCCAGTTGACTTTGGCCTTCCATCAATGTACAACGTTGCTCCTTTATTTTTATCTTTGTCTTTCGGTTGTAAATAATTTGCAGCCAACCCATATCTACGCATACTTCATGTATATTGGACCAGGCGCATCCACTATTTGTAGTTATAAGAGGGTCTAACATACTCCATCAGTTCTGTACATTTGTCGTAACCGACATTTATGCCATCCATGCAAAACAACCCCAATCCATGTAATGACAACGGTGCAATTTTATATATCCTCTCATTCACACAAAAATTTGTGTTGAGTTGAGGAAGATCCCTAGGTACCCATTGTTTCACTAGATTTTTGTCTCATCATCATAGGAACATAACCCCCCTCCTGCAAGAAAAAATTCCATACGTTTATTGGTTTTTCTTCTGATCTTCTAACATCTAGTTGATCTAGCCCTTGTAGACCTACTCGATGTCTCACTTTCCTCTAGCCTTCCTAAACTCCCCTTGCTTGAGGAAGACAGGTCTGACAAATACCTGTTTGGTTCTACCTGAACCATGGTCGGAAAAAACTTGGAAAATATGAGAAAAATACTATCATGTTAAAAAAACCTCCAACCAATACCAATTTTAAGCAAGAAAAGGACGCACAAGCCAAGATGGATAAATTTTTGTAACTTTTTGTAATGCACAAGCTAAGATTTTGTAACGTTTTGTAACGCACAAGCTAAGATTTTGTAACTTTTTTCCAGAAGAAAAATAGGTGATCCTTGATATTCAATATTGAATCATGGGTAACTTGTACATAGTCCTGACACTAAGTCTTTCCAGATGTGAGTGGAGATAAGTACCAAAATATTTCCCAAGGGGAGGGACAGAACCCACAATCCCAAGCTGACTGAAGTAGCAATACCACATGGAGAACATAAGGAGCAAAAACAACTTATCCAAGGAGGCATCGAGGGTGGAGAACACCCACCCCTGGGGGATCAAAACAAAATCTATATCCCTACCTAAAACAAGAAATATGCTAATGTATCCCATACTCAAAAGAACAAAAAAAGAGTATGTCAATTTTTCCTATTTCACAGCTACAACTCTGCTAAAAATTTGTCAACTTTTCCTATTTCGCAGCTACAACTCCGCTAAAATTCTGCTAACTTTTCCAATTTCATAGCTGCAAATACGCTAAAATTTTGTCAAGTTTTCCTATTTCGCAGCTGCAACTCCGCTAAACTTCTGCCAACTTTTCCTATTTCGCAGCTGCAACTCCGCTAAAATTCTGTCAAATTTTCCTATTTCGCAGCAGCAACTCCGCTAAATTCTGCCAACTTTTCCTATTTTCGCAGTTGCGGATCCATTAAAATTCTGCTAACTTTTCCTATTTCATGGCTGTGACTCTGTCGGATATTTCCAATTCGTGGTTGTGACTCCGCTAATTCTTCATCCACAAGATTGTTATATGTCCGCCAGTTTCTATCAGCCTGTTCCAGTCTCCACGAGGAACATTAGATGCTCATCTAATCGTCAAGTACTTTTGTGCTAGCATGGATGTACTTCATCCACCCGGTTGAGGCCTTCCAACTCACGGAAGCATGTTGCATATTTATATCCTCATGAATGATGCGACCATGAAATAACACCACCATGGAAGGATGACAGCTCAACATTATATTAAAAGGTACAGGTTCTACTCATAACCATAATTAGGCATGATTTGACACAACAACAACAAGATTTAGAATTTGTCTACAACAACGACGGTTTTTCCTTGAAGGTAAAATTTTGGTCGAAATCCCCCGGTCACAGATGGGCCCTCCGACACGGTTCCATATCCATATTCGACAATCTTGTTGCAGCTCCCCACGTCGTCAATCAATCTGGAAGGATGCACGTTGGGGGTGGCGTAGATAATGCAACGTTGGAAGGTTGGACATGGGAACTCCATTTCTCACTCCCATTATCCTCTGCCGAAACTCACACTTGAAACTCTGTAGCCTCTGCTACGACTAGGAGGATTGAGGATGATCAAACCTAGAAGTTCGTTCTGCCCAACACCAAATCATAGCATGAGTTTGAATGCTCCCAACTCCTTCCCTCCTACGCCATATTTGATCTAGATCAGATCTCTAACAGAGCCCAAGGAACCTGGAAAAATAGTTACAGGCCGTACTGTCATTCGATCCTCTAACATAGCATAATTCTTTCTTTCGCTCCTCACCTCATTTCCATCCGCACATCAAAACCTGCCTGCACACACTTGAGGTTATATTCATTTGCATTGATTGGTGCATGCTTGATCTCTACATATGATGATGGCATAAAAAATGCTAAAAGGGATACCAGTATTGCAAAAGATAAAACTATTGAAATACCCATTTGCAAAAAGCCTATTTTTTACAAACTCGAGAAAAAGCATGCAGAGAAGGAGGAGGGGGACAAATTATGTTTTTGTGTTATATATACCGTCCGTAAAGACCTGGGAGCACTCCAGGTTTGAGAAGCGCTATAGTTTTTCAACCCTGAGTGGCGATATGACCAAACGAAACTCAAAATTCGATAAGTTGTGTTGTAAAATTCCTTCCGAACACCCAACTTTACGCCCAACTTTATTGTTGTCTTGTACATTCAAATTTCTCTAATCCATTGGCCAATCTGTTGGCTTGTGGTTAGGTCAAGGATACAAATAATCCAATGACTAATGGGATGGGTTAGGTTGGGTTTATTCTATTGGCGAGAGTTCACCATATTTATCCTAGGTTCTATTCTTAAACCATTCCTGAATTTATGCTGGAAAACTCCTAAAATTACCACATTTTGAGCATTTTGATAAGAAAAAATGAATCCTAGTTAATTTATGTATTAATAAAATGACCATATACTACTAGAATATGTTTGGACAATGTTAAGTTGAAATGTTGTACACTAGCTATCATTTTCATTGTATTTGGTACTCTCACGCTGATATCAATATTTAACTATAATGTTTCTATTTAATTCCTGACTCGTGATCTAGATTTATTAAAGTTTCTTTTTGTTTTGTTCTTGTTTTTGCAGCGCATCCAAAATAACAAGATGGTGCAAAAATGGATATTGTGCATTCAAGTGAAATGTTACTCCAACCCTGGACAGACAATAATAGAATATGTCATGCGCAACAATGTTTTGAATGAGGTTATCCATAGAAAAAGAGACATATGTGGAACAACAATGAACAACGAGGCTTACTACATTTCCCTTATAGAAGGGCTAAGAACAATCAGAATGTACAGAGCCAATGGCATATCTGTCTACACCAATTCTAAACTTGTATGTAAGGCAAATGAAAGGAATCTACCAAGTTAGAAAAGCGAATTTAAAACGCTTCATGTAGACGCAAGAACCATCGTTGGTGAATTCCATTTTTTTTATGATAAACCACTATTCAGATATTAATAGGATGTCAGTTGAACTACTGGTTGGGGAAATATCAACTCCAAGGATGGGTGTGAAAAATGAAATGGTATCTGTTAGGTCATGATTTTGTCTTCCTTAGTTTTATGCTTTTGTTTATGTTTTTGAAACTTGCTAATATTTTTTGCTTCTAGGAAATTTTGGTTTATAAAGGTTAATTTTGAGTTCAAGCCTTTTAGTTTTCATCATTTTGATTTTTCTTACTTTCAAGCCTGCTTTTATAAATTTTGCTTAGAGTTCATTCTTGAAGGGTTTTACAAGGTATATATTGATTAAATGGTTTCATAAATGACACTAAGGTCAAGATTAAGCATATAAACCAAGTCTTAAACCTGATTAGTGATTTAATGAGGTGAAATTATGTGTTAGGACTTTCTTGTAGCGCAAGAGCGAAATTAATACACTAGAGCGCTACAAGAAAGTCGCGAGTGCCAGAATCATTATTTTTCAGTTCGATTTTTTCGGGTGTCTTGTCCCTGAGGTGTTAACCACATCATTTATCATATTTGATACGTGTCTTGCCAAGTTTATCATTGAAACAGGTGGATAGTCATTCTATGAGATGAATCATGGTGATTGCATGCAACAACAGGGTGAATGATGACAACGAGTTGAATGAGGCAGAGTTTTCAGGAATATGTTCTTAATCTGAAGTATACGAAGGTATTGAAAGTCGTTGTGAGAGCATGCTACTGAGAAATCGGAGTTTTTACAACTGAATGGAGAATTAGGGCTTTCCAACAGCGATAATTTTAAGTGATCTGGACCATTAAAGACAGCTGGAACGAGAAATTCGACACCTAACCCTTGAAGAGATCGCATTCCAGCGCTTGTATTGAGCTTCTGAGAAGGTACCCCACATGGCATTTGCTAGGGTTTGGTTAATTTGGGGTTTTCTGATAAAATTCAAAATGTCAAAATTCGAAGGGAAGATATGAATTTGCTCACTCAATAGACTATGAATGATGAAATATTAACCAATATATCTAAGTATTCATCGTTTAGACTAGTAAACTTCAGAGCAGAATTATTGGAGGTCCCTGAATTTTGTGATTAGGTCAAATTGTTGAAATTTGGTACAGAAGATTTCCTGAGCTGTGTGATAGGGCAGACTGTGAGAGTTTGAAGATAAATAGACTGTGGATAATTGACAGATGCTGTAAACCATAGTGAGAATGAAGAAAAGTGGAAAAACTAATAGAGCTGAGTCCACTGATCTCAGTTGGATAGATAAATTTACAGAATGTGCAGAGCTGTTTGAAAACGCAGATTGGTTGACATTTTTCAAGAAGATTAATGGATACCATGCAGAGGTCTCCCATAAGTTTGTTCAATGCTATGACAAAGACACTGTATATTTTGATACTTTGCAATTCAAATTGACCAAGGAGTTGGTAGCTGAGGCAACATGCATTAAAAATGAGGGAGAATTATGGTTTAAGAAGGTGCCATTCACCTTTAATGCACAAAGGTACCTACTGCCTGGTGTAATTGCAAATTGGGGTAAGGGTGTATGCATTCACAACTTCAGACCTGAATGGATAGAACCTATTAATGTTTTACAGAGTTATATTACATGTGAAGGAAGATATGCCTTCGTTTTTAAATACCACTTCAGATTTCTTCAACACCTCAGTAATGAGTCAAAGATGAACCTGCCCTTCTTCTTTCTAAAGAGCCTGAAGAAGATGTCTAGCAGAATTAAGGAGCATTAGAATCACACTAGACAGTCCATTTTCCACCATGGACTTATCAAACTCATTATAAACACCGTTTTGTAGAGTAAGGGAAAAACTTGGGAATATTTCCTTTTTTGGTCAGGGTGTCAGAATGGTCAAGAAGGACAGTTTCACAGAAAACAAGCTGATAAAGGACAGACCTTGACTAGAAAGCTCAGACAGAAGGTAAAGGTTAAAGATGAAGACAGGATTAAATTGGACGAAGTATCAACTCCTGCAAATGAAGATTTTGAGTCTAAACAACATCTTAATAACATTGAGAGCAAAGATTTGCAGTCTGATAATAAGGAGACCGAGCCTGTTCAGAATGATGTACTAGCATAGACAATTGTTGATGAAAATATTGTACCTACAGAGAGAATTTCAGGTGAGAAGGAAGATATTGAATTCCAAAAACAAAGTCCAATCACAGTTCTGTCTGAAGATGAGAAATGCATGTTCGAGGAGGATAAAGTCCCTATTATTGATGAAACTAGGGTTGGTACTAAAAAGGAATGTCACAGCCAGGAGGATGAGGTAGCAGTACCAAAGAGAAAGAAATTAAAAGTTATTGAATTTGCCTCAATTACCCATCAGGGCAAAACTTTCAAAATGTTAGGGGAACTTGCTCCTGTGTGGAGACCAAAAACTAGGCCTAGGAACAAGCTCAGACTGAATATGAAGAAATTACTGAACCCTAAATTGAACAAAGAAAGAGTAACAGTAATAGATGATTCCTCATCTAATGGAAAGATGAATGAGGATAAGGGTGACAGTAAAGGAAAAAGGCTAATGGAATCAGAAAAAGAGTCTGCCTTTACTGAGACTAAACTGTCTGATATATTTCTAGAGATACGAAGTCAAATGTTACAGGAACAGCAAGAAGGTGAGATGAAGGCTTCTCACTCAGAAAAGAAGGTGATAGTTGAGGAAAATGTTCCTTGTGAAGCTGATACTAAAGAAAACCTAAGTTTTCCTGAAACTCCTACAGAATTGTTGTCGGAAGATGAAGAAATCTATAAGAGATTAAACATTCCATGGTTTCAAAATGAGATGCAAGCCACAGTAGGAAATAAAGCTTTTGATTCAGAAAAAGAGAATTTACAAAGAACTGTAAAACAGTATAAGTATCAAGTCGAATATATGTAGGAGACAAATGATGGCTTGGTCATGGCAAATAGAAGACTTAGAGAGGATCTGGATGAGGTTAATAGCCACTATCAGGAGTTGATTACAGTTTCAAGAGAGGCATTAAAAATGAAGAGAAATATAGAGGGTCAATTTACCATGTTGAAACAAACCATCAAAGATTTACAGCAACAAAATGAAGAACTCACTAGAAAGATGGTAGAGATGGAAGCAGATCAACTGAAGGCAAAAAGAAAATCCCAAGCCTTAGAAGGGATAGCCTTGTTAGCTGAAGCAGCTAAAGATCTGTAAAGCTTGTTAACACAATCAGTTATTAGTTATGTTTTGAAGGATATTTCATTTTTGTAATTATTATTTAGATAAAACTATTTCGATGAGTAGGCTGAAAAGTAGTTAGGGTTTGGTCCTTAACCAATTTTGAAGGACAGTATTAATGTATGTCACAAAGAGGACTGATGGTTCAATGTTTTGGCTGGCAAGACGAGGTCTTCAGACCTGTTCATAAGCTAAGTAAATGACTCTTATGTGTGTATTTGAATGACTGATTATGAAATATATGCTCTTTTTACCCTTCAGTTTGTTCTCTAGCTTCATTTATAGCTTGTTTTGGCTACTCAGTTGGTGATTTCATTACTGGTTTAAAGTTTTTATACTCGTAGTGCTTGCCATTTGTGGATGAACCTCAGTGTTGTTTTCTGTTGGATATTGGTTATTATGTTATGCATCTCAATTTTTCTATGCTTATGATTTAGTGTTTATTTGGTTTTATGAGTGTATTCCCTCTTGTCATCAAACTTCTTAACCAAAAACCTTAAAAAACCCTTAAAACCCTATTTTGTTTTATTGAAATTCTTGAGATTATGTTGGCTTGTTCTCTTGTAGTCTGGGAACAATTTCTGGCATAAACAATATCAACATATGTTGCAGCAAATTTTAGGCTTGCATATTGTTACACATCTCCGATATGTGTATGTTTTTTAGTTGTAATTGTTTTGGTCTCACTCATGGTGTGGATTTTTCAATAAAGAACCTAGTTTTAACCACGATGTAATACATTAAATGTGTATTTATAAATGTGTTGTACTCATTTTTCTCATTCATTCATCATCCATCTATGATATTATTATTTGCATATGTCATTTTGAAATATTTGTTGTATATGCCTAATCCAAGTTGATTGATCTTGCATATGTCATTCTGAAATATTTTTTGTATATGCCTAATCTAATCCAAGTTAATTTCTTAATGGATCTGGTTATATATTTGAAAATTCCATATGAATATGATTGAATGAAATTCAAAATTAAAAATACACAAAATTGGAGAAAGTACTGATGGTGACAACAAACAAAGCAAGGGGAAATTTTTGTATGGAAGTGCATTCTTTGTAACAAGTGTCCTACAAAAGATTTTGCAGTAGAGTGAGGGCACATTTGTTGGATGAAGAGACTAATGGTGTTGGTGGTTGTGAGAAAAAAAGCCTATCACAAGAAAGGTTGTGTATGAAAAGGAACCTAATGATGGTCAAAGGCTAAACTAAAGGAGAGCCCAACTTGCTCACCATTTTCCTACTTCCTAGTATACAATGATAATTTTGGATTAACATAGCTTCCTAGAAATAAACCCTTGAGAACCCTAAAAACCATAAGCTTTCTGGATTTTCCCAATATATATAGTGTAACAGCTTCAAAGTCTTGTTGCAAAACTGATGAGCATAGGCATTGGAGAGCACGATAGGTACTCTGTATAGGATCCATTGATAGGGGGTGGCTGAAATGATAGAGGAAACATTGGTTAAGGAAACAATCATTTTCAAAACAGAAACCTATATAGACTTCCAATATTATGGGTAAGATGAGTTTGGAGTCTAATGTCAAAGTGGCCAAATCAAAAATGCATATTTTGAAGTCCATCCTCATCAAATAGAAAATAACATTCCTTGATATTAGAAGGTTGAATCCCCTCTTGACCAGATTGTTCCACGTCGGGATATTATTTCTTAATGATAGCCCAAAAAAATTACATTTTAAAGATAGCTTCCATTTCCATATTGTTGTATGCCAATCTGATTGGAATCTGGAAACCACACCTACAGCCCGAATATTTCCATATCTCCATGATATTTATTTACACAATATATTGAGTAGATCAGAAAACATGGGATCAGAAATGCATAAAACTCTAGGGGATTGTACTAAAATGTCAATGGGAGTCGACCACTGCCTGTATAGTGAGAGATTTGTGTGTAAAAAATGGATCCCTCCAGCCTGTTCAATATGAGTCACTTTCAAGCTAGCCGTGAGTTTTATGATGGGAAGAGTCTTTTTCGAAAAAACATAAGCCCTTTAATAGTTTAAGTCATTTCCTTATTTCCAAAATATTTTGGAGATAACCTTTCAATTCCATACACATTTCCATGTTTCACACAACCTAGCCTCGGTGTCATGAGGCCCTAGAAAATGTTTTTTCTTTAGCCAAGGAAATGAAGGAAAGTGTGGTTGGTATTCTAAATGAGATCACCTCAAAAGTTTTGGCCAACATATAAATTTATGGACATATGAAACACTAAACAAAAGAAACTACCAAGAACTAAGTAGGAGAGGTATTGAAGATCAAAGAGGAATTGAGAGAAAGGGGAGATTCTTTGTAGGGTATCAAAAGCCAGGTGAGACCATGAAAGTAGAATAATAAGGATCATCCAAAATTCATCAACATTCTAGAGAAATAACAAGTATTATATATAAATTTTATCCTTCTAGTGGAAAGAAGTCTTGCTTCCACAAAGGCCACACCATCAAGATGCACCAACACTATTAACAATATTGTAGTTGAAATTCAACAATATGTTGGTCAAGACCCACTGTCTTTGTACATATTTCTTTGGTATCATGCCTCTTCCTCCACTTAGGCTCTCCTAAAACCTCGAAATCTACATTATGTGCATATTACAGATTAAAAAAATATCACTCAGTTTATACTAAAAGCTATTATGGGTCCATCAAGGCTGCAATAAAAATGTTATGTTTGGGCAATAAAAATGTCATGTTTGGGCCTCTTCCTCCACTTAGGCTCTCCTAAAACATTGAAATCTACATTATGTGCATATTACATACTAAAAACTTATCACTGCTACTCGATATGTGCATATCTCGAACTATGTGACTGCGTTAATTACCCTAAGGTAACCCTAACTCCTAACCCCTAATGAGTCTTAAGGGTAAGGGTTGCCAAAGTTACAGTAATATACACCTAACTCCTAACCCCCCTAATGTGACCTTAATGGCCATAGTGACCATAAACCCAGTGAACTGTAACCCTAACTCCTTATAACCCCCCTAATCCCAAATCCCCTAACATGCTCTCTGATCATTAAACAATGAAATTATGCACATGCCTTGTTCTCTTGATGATGTTTCTGTTGAGTACATAAGCAACACCTCATCAACAGTTTGGGGCATGAGGAGGCAGTTATGGGTGAACTGATCAGTCATGCAACCATCCCCAAAATTGAGTAATTCTGGGAACATTTGGGGGACTGACAAGTACTTAACTAACCCTAAATTGTGGGAAGGCAAGGGAGTGTTTCTCTTACTCTAAACAACACACACAAATATCTAACTTCATATATTTTCACCTGCAGGGTTGTTGCAGCTGATTGTTTAGCTAATAGTAATCTACAAGATAGTTGCACCCGAATTGCAGCTGACTATTTAGCTAACAAGAATTTATAGGATAGTTGCAGTTGACTATTTAGCTTTGTTTTGATGACCTCTATGTTCATAAATTTAAAACCGATACACTGTTTCAGCAATAAAACACATTTAAAGCAATCAAAGGCATTATACGCTTCTATATTTGACATAAGGAACAATGTAACCACCTACATGCTATTCATTTGGAGTCTGGTAAGGATTATTATATATTAAAAGTTTTAGTTTAATTATGATCATGGTATTTCTTGAAGGATTGTGGAAAGACTCATATTTATAGACAGAGTCAACGAGAATGAGACTGTATTAGTGAAGTCAATACATTGGATGGCGATCGAAATTTTGAAGGAGTGTTGACAGGTTTTATTGGGGTTTGCAAATGCACCTAGCTAAGTGCGTCTTTATTTTGGATTGAAGACGATGGGAATTGAAGATGTCATTGGAAGGATATGAGGCTGGTGGGAAACTCAGGTTGTCATAGTAACTTGTTAGTGCTGATAGATAGGTTCTGCCAACTCATAGGTTTGCCATGGTTCTCAAACAAGACCAAATAGGTTGTACTATGGAAAGACCATTATGGATAGAGTGGAGGTCATTATGGAGAAAAATAAAATTGAACAGGGGGTTATAAAGGGTGGTCGTTTCAGGATGGATGACTAAATGGGTGTTCAAAGAAAGATGTACCATTATTTCATTGAAGCAACTCGGGAACAATCTTCTTGACTCAACTACTTTCAGGTCGGCATAGTAACTTGTTAGTGTATTGATAATACAACTATGTAGGTAATGCAAATATTTGACCAACACAACCTAAGTGCTGGTGCACGCCAATTTTCCCATGCAACGCTTGAGCAAGTAGATAAGCTTCAAATAATTAAAGAGATACAACAGGGGTACTGAAGATACATGCATTAGCTATACTATTCAGATGTTCCATCTTCCCAAAACTGTTAGCTACATCACTCTCGCACTCATAGTTGTAGTTTATGAAGTGGAGTGGAAAAAAGGGATAGAAATTTGTACTTACCGAAGACATATTTGCAACTGTTAATTTAGCACCAGTCACAATGAAGGCCTGAAACTAGTCACAGTGGGTCAATCACAAACCCGTGCAGAGAAAATTGCAGTAAATTTCATGTAGTCAACTTCGAGAAGGAATAATGTTGAAGAAACCAAAAGAGAAAAGAAGTGAAGGAACCGACTCGACGAGGGAACTCAACCCATGAAGGAACCGGATTTGAGAGGGAACTCAGGAAGTGAAAAATGAAACATGTGGGATGATTTTATATGTAACTGAAAAATGCAATGCACAGGATGATTTCAACTCGAATTAAGTGAAAAATCGGTGTACACGCTTATTTTCATTTTTATATGTTTTGTTTTTTTGTTTATTTATTTATTATAATTTTTTATGTCACTAGTACATGTGATCAATTTTGCCACGGAAAAAACATGGCAATATCCACGGAAAAGCGTGGATATTGCCACGTCTAAGTGTTTTTTGTTCCGTGGAAACTATTTCGTCGCAATAGCGACGACCCCTAATTTGCGTCGCAAGAGCGACGACCCTTTCCGTCGCTATAGCCACGCTCTGTATAAAGGTTTTTAAAAAAATGGAGATCCAAGCCATCTCTATAGCCACGCACTTCCGTCGCTATATCCACGGACTGCCGTCGCTATATCCACGGACGGCCGTCGCTATATCCACGGACTTCCCGTCACTATATCCACGGACTCCCGTCGCTATATCGATGGTGCTTGAAATTTTATAAAAAAAAAATAGTTGCAGCCGTCGCCAGCTTATGCAACCAGCAAATCGAGGCCTGTACACGAACAGGGTGAACCCCAGTATGAAGATGGGGCACAACTCGAAATGCTTCAGGTGTATGAAATTATGAATGGCATTTTCAGTTGCATTTTTAACAAGTGCTATTTCTCCTTCACACAATACCTCAAAGAGAGTCTTTGAAGGTGCATCAAATATATGTCCAAAAAATGTTATAGCAGGCAGGCCCAACTGGTCTCGTTGCCGCATTCTTCATTATTTATTTGCAGGTTTACGTGCAAGCTTTATCATGGATAAAGAATTGAGGCCAAGGTGGATCGATCCAACAACCAAGGGAAACCAGGTCAAGACGCTCCATTCTCATGATAAAATTTAGCCATGGCCCATCAAATATTCACTATGTGATCTCCAGCCTGTGTTATTTGCTACTCAGCCCGTGAATGAAATCTTCAGCAATTTTTCTCCCTTTAAAATGAATTTGCCTGAAAATAAGTGCTGATCACCACCATTGTCAAAAAATTGATTGGCAGCATGCAGGATTGAGTGCCTGTGAGCACTGGCAAGCAGTCCAGATATTGCTGATTGTTCCTTTCTTGCTGCAATCAAATGAAACAATATGCTACAGGATTCCAATCCCACAGAATAAGTATAAGTATGCAGGGTAAGATAACTGCTTACAATGTAATGGCATGCTCGTGGGAACCCTGAGAACTGTGCTTAGGCTGTCTCATGATTTATATGCCGAAGTAAAAAAAAACTCTAGTCTTTTTTTATACTGCAATATGATCTGGAAACAGGGGACTATCATCTTCCAATAGGCTGCTACTATAGGACTATAGGATGCTCAACAAGCTGTATCTTTTCATGCCAGAGAAAGATGTGAAAACATATTCCATACTCAGGACTAACATAGTGCTGAGAACAACAATTTTCTGTGTATTTGCAGGTTATCAAATTATTATTTACCCAGTTCTGCTTGGAGTAATGGAACTGTTTGTCATGCTTCATCATGATTGTCATGCAATTCTGCTAATCATGACTGTGAAAAGATGACAGAACTGGGAACTGGGAATGACATGGCTGCCCCAATCCACAGAAAAAAAAGTGTAGGGCTAATGTAGTTTCTTGGGTTAAAAGAAACTCAGCCAAGCACATTATAGCAGAAATGTACTAAAACATGGTAAGAACAAACTTGTTAACCTACTAAAGCCTTCTCCATACATCATTTGCAAATTGAGGCTTTTCTTCCACAAAAAGTGCTCCTGGAACTGCTGCAAGCTGTTCTTTAATAAAAAGAAAATATTAAAATATGCCAAAGCCTGAATCACCTCACATCAATATCAAGCATTCTAGATCAATACAGTGATTTCCTAGAGATATGTAAACATTTTTCAACACATAATTACTCAAAGGCCCAAGTTACCTAAACTATTAGACCAGAGCTACTTCTCAAGTTAATCACTTTTCCAGGTACCAAGTTGGGCATTACTTAAATATCATGTTTCATATTGAAGGACATATTATCAACTTTTCCATGATTACAAGTTGGCCTCACATTCAGTTCATTACTTGTGCTAAAGACACAAAGGCCATATCAAGATTCAATTCCTGCTAGACATTCTAAAGGAGGTGGAACATTGTTTGGGCTAGACATTCTAAAGGAGGTGGTCAAATATATGTTATACCACTTATCTTGCACAGTATGTGTTGAAAATAGAAAACATCTCCAGACTTGTTAACAGTGAATTTGCCCTATAAAACATCTCCAGACTTGTTAACAGTGAATTTTCCCTAGGCAGCTTCTTTGTCAAGTTGCAGCACATTCATGAGTACATTTTGTGATCAGGATGAAGCCTGATTGATTCACTATCAATTGTTGTGCATACATTAGTACTGGTTTCAGCATCAATGGTTTGTGGGTACCTTGGCCTTTGCTTCTATTTACTCCACCCCTAACAAACTCTTCTAAACCATAGGAAACAATGTATACCTATAATTCAGTGTATTTTGACACCTTCATACCCCTTGTAAGGATCTTTTAATTGGAAGGAGACAAACTAGCCTTTTAAACCTCTCTACAACCTGTGTAATAACCATAGGGAAAGCAACCTATGTCCCGCGAATCCATGGATGGAAGCTGCAAGCTCGAAACCTTGAAGAGCCATTCCCACCTGAACCAACAGTCACGGGAAGAAGAATAAAGAAAAGAAGAACCAATAGCTAATAATTGGAAGAGGAAAAGGACATTGTTCTCATGTCCTCATGTTATTTTTATTTCCAGAATTTTCTTGCATTGGTCTTCAGATGAGTTTTTCCTAAGAGAACAGTTCACACAAGGGAATGATTTTATGTACCTCAGTTCAGATATTTTCAGAGTTCAGTAGAATCTCTAGGTAGGCAGATCACATGCATTCTTTGGTGCATGCATGAGAAGATGAAGACTCCAAAAGGGTA
>LPNX011068230.1:3053-20397 GCA_001517045.1 Pseudotsuga menziesii
CCGACTCCATCGTGACGAGGTTGGGTTGCTTCGAGGTGCTTGGGTTGCTTCGGGGTCCCAATCCTTACGCCGTTGTTCCATCATTTCTCGGTTGAGCTTCCACAGTTAAATTTTGCAAAAAAACAGCCGCGGCCCCCGTGGCCTCTTTTTATAATTTTTTCGACACAGGCACCTCGGTCGAGGTATGTACCTCAACCGAACCTCGACCGAGGTGCATACCTTGAACAACTTAATACCTCGACTGAGGTATTTCTTAACCCTCGGTCGAGGTTTTAATACCTCAACCGAGGGTTAAGAAATACCTCGGTCGAGGGCTGAACAAAACCTCAGTCGAGGGCTTGATAAAACCTCGGTCGAGATATTAAGACCTCGGTCGAGGGTTTAACAAGCCCTCGACCGATGTACGTTTTTCTGTTTTTGCCGAAATGCGCTTGCCAAAATGTGTTACCCAGGTCCGCGGATTCACCCGAGATCATCTTACTGTTTTGGGGTTTTTCTTTTGGTGTTGATTCTATCTCTGAGGAAGTTGTGGGGTTTTCTCCTTTATGGTTTCCCCGAGGAAAATCTTTGTGTCTATTGTCTCTTGTGTTTAATTACTGTGCTTGTTATTCTCTCAGTTAAAGATCCTAAGATAATGCTAGCTTGAATGATAAAAATCTAACATGGTATCAGAGATAACCTGAGAAGAAGACACTGTGCAACTGCAGAAACTAGTTCTTCCTACTTTTTGGATCTCACTCCACATATTTTTAGCAATAGAAGCTTGGGTTGACTCTCCTCTCCAGGGTGCATCTTTCTATCGAAGCAGAATCTGATTTTGAGCATTTCAAGTTTTTGACCTGACACTACTGTCGAAAATTAGGGATTTCCGCCGAAGTGGAATTTTTGAGTGAGCCTAGGCCTGGATTGATCTCCTCCTCAAAATAGAATTTTAGAGATCAAGATCAAATTTTTTGGTTGGGAAGAATCTGGGAAAGTCGAACCCTAATATGCTCCTAAACCATCTCTGCAGAAATTCAGCTCAAGATCCAGTTCCAACATCTTGACCTGGTAAGATATAAATCTTTTGCATTTCAATTTGAGGTTCTCTGTTAAGATGTCTCATCATACCAAGCTTGATGAAAAGCTTGAGGGAGCTAATAACTTCCGAGCCTAGAAGTATATGATCTCCTTGGTCTTGAAGAAAATGAGTTGGACTCTTACATCAATGAAGAGGTTCTAGTTCCAAAAGTGTCCTCCCTAAAGACACCTAAAGCTATGTTTGATGCCCTGACCAAACTATTTGAAGGGAAGAACATAAATCGGATGATGGCTCTGAGAAACCAATTGAAGAATGTAAAGATCTAGAATGCCAAAATCATCCAGTCTTATTTTTCAAGAGTCTCTCAGATCAAGGAACAGATTGAAGCAATAGATGAAGAAGTGGAGAATGCAGAAATTGTGATGACCACCTTGAATGGTCTCCCTAGATCATGGGACTCCTTTATTCAAGGGATCTATGCTAGAAAGAAGCTAGTCAATTTCAATAGACTGTGGGAAGAATGCTCACAAGAAGAAGCTCAGATAGTAGCTTGAGAAGAAAATATGGGAAGTGAATATCAAGCTCTTATAGTACACTCCAAGAAAAGCAGAAGAAAATCTCATCACCCTAAAGGTGAGCACTTCCACCATAAAGATAATACTAGAATATATTTATCTAAATTCAGATGCTATACATGTGATGAAAGAAGACACTTTGCCAAATATTGTCCTAGAAACAAAAATAACTCTCATTAGAAGAAGGGAAACAAGAGAAGACATGATGCTCATGCTACAGAAGATGATGAACCTTCCACAAAGAGAATCAAGCAAGAAAGTGAAGATTCTTCAAGTGATGAAGAATATGTCTTGATTTCTACTCTCATGGGAAACATCACACATGGAAGCAATGATTGGCTTAGAGACAGTGGGGCTTCTAAACATATGATGGGATTCAAAGAATCCTTTGTGAAATTATCAGAACATGAATCACCCCACTAGGTGAAACTTGGAGATGACTACCAGTATCCAATAAAAGGTAGTGGGGAATCCTCCTATAAGCTAGACTCTGGAAAGTCTATGACAATGAAGGATGTCATGTTTGTACCAGGACTTAAGAAGAACCTCCTCTCCATATCTGCATTGGATGCAAAAGGCATGAGGGTTTCGTTTCTAGATGGCCAAGTTCTCATGTGGCAAAAGGGAAAGAATATTGATGATGCAGTAGTGATTGGGGAATAAGAGGGAGGTCTATACGAATTGAAGGGCCAACCAGAACAAGCTTTGGTTCGTGACTCAGTAGAACCAAATGAAATTTGGCATAGAAGGCTTGTACATGTGCATTGCAGAGCACTACCACTTGCAAGTAAAGCTATTGAAGGTCTTCCAAAAATTTAGGAAAAACATGATGGTGTCTGCAAAGGATGTGTGAAAGGAAAGAACACAAAGAAGACATTTCCAAGTAGTGAGAGCAAGGGAAAAGGAATCTTCGAAATCATCCACTCTGATGTATGCGGTCTGATGTCATCCAGTTCATTAAGCGGGTATGTACACTGTGTTTCTTTTATTGATGCTTTTTCTAGGAATACATGGATATACTTCTTGAAGAACTGTAGGAATATATTAAACCCACTCACAACTTAGGATAAAATAATTAATCATTATTTGATTAATTATTCACCCACTAGCTTAATTAGTTGGCATCCACTTGCACCTTAAAGTCAATACATCCCATCTATATCCTAGGAATGATTTATTTCCAATTTTAGGTTGATCTTGACCACCTTTTGACCATCCAGAATTAGTATACAAGATGTTACAGCAGATTCTGCTTTATTCTACTTTTCCTGCTTTTCTATGGATAAGATAAAAGCTAGTCAACTAGGAAACTGGGAGCTTTTGTTTCCAACCCATCCTCCATTATTTTTTCTCCATTTTCTAGGATTAGCATGTTATTTCCATCTCCTTGACAACTCACTAATGCTTCTTCCAACTCGTGAGGTCCTTGATAGATTTGGTAAGTGCTTTAGCCACCTATGGCGGTTTGATATATTTTGGTAAGTTAGCCTTTTTGAGATTTATGAGTTGTTTCCATACAATTAAATTTTCCTATGAGGGATTTACTATTTATGTACACTATTATTCATAATTATTCAATGGAAGGATACACACCAATATTCATCTCTTCCTTCATGTGATTCAATCTCTTTTCTTCTCTCTATTTTTCCTGTGTATGCTTGTGAGAATTCTTAGAAGAAAGATCTATTTCTTGTGATTCTTCTTAGAATCATTGCTCATAGCATTGATCTATTATTTCTACATGGTATTAGAGCAGTAGGCTGATCAAGTTCTATAGAGTTGAGGAGCACATCCAGTCTCCTATCCCTCTCTGAAGAAGAGCTTGTCTAGCTTACAAGATTTTCTCCTAGTTTGTTTTGTAGGTTGCAGAGACTATATCTTAGAGCATATCAACAACTTCAATATGGATTCAAAAGTTCCTCTACTATATCCTTTCAACTATGCTGATTGGAAGGCAAATATGAGTGCATACTTGAAGAGGCAATGTCTCTTTGATGTCTCCATTGGTGCATTGAGCGAACCTGAGTCTTATGAAGAGAAGATTGATTGGCTAAATAATTGTGATAGAGATTATGGAATTATGTGTTTGGTAATGTCTCCAAATATATATCATCTCATAGATTCTATTGAATTTCCATTTGAGCTTTGGAAAATTTTGGACAAAGCTTTTGGTTTGCAAGAAATTGAAGATGAAGCATGGAGCGAACCAGCTAGCATCTCCTCTTGTTCTCTCTCTCAAGATTTCTTGGCCTCTACATTCTTTGATGAATTTGATCATGATGAAGAAGTTTCTCATACAATTCATGTTGCTGCTGCCCTCTTTCATTTGAATGCTTCCTCCTTCAATGAAGAAGCAAATATTGAAGAGCCATCTTTTTTTGTGTCTCTTGAAGGTGATTTTTCTTCTTGTGATACTATTGATGAAAAAGAAGTAACATATGGAGCTGCTGATGATATTGATTATGATCCTATAACCCATTCATTGTTCTCTAAATATCCTATATTATATTCTGAGATCTATGTGCCAGATTCTTCACACCTTGTGCATACCTCTCTCATTGATGGTGCGCAACCCAGTGACTTCCAGGATGTTTGATTAGCCACATCAAGCCTTATTTGTGTCATACCACTTACTTTATTTGATCTCATGTGCTTCAGCATATCCTCCTTTTTTTTGGCATTAATACTCAGAGCCTTCTTGAATACTGTGAACATCTCATTCTTTCCTCCTTTCATACAGAGGATTCATTATCAGTGTATTCCCATGAGTCTATTGATATGCTTATATGTGATCCTTTGGATTCTGATTTAGAAGCATATTTGTAGGTTGATACACATATAATACCACCATCCATACCATCTACCATACCTTTGAATAATCCAAAGACTCTACAAATCCCAAGATCACTAGTTGATTCCTCATTGGTCTCTTATGCAGTGATATTTATCTTACATGGTTTGAAGTCTTTCCTATATTTCATTGGCTATTTATCCATGTCCTTAGTCATATTTGGACTGATATTAAACATGTTTGGATCTGTTCTAAACACTTATTGTTCAAATATTATGCCCATCCATCATTCAGATTTTTACTCTTATCAGTTTTCCCCAGTTGTTCATAATTTTCCTAGTCTAGCCCTATATCGTCATGGAGCCATTGAAGACTTTGTCCTTGCTATTACATATGTTAATATTTCTGATATATCAGAGTTTTATCAGCCTCATATCAGATCTATATAGGTGTTACATCAGATTGGAAGATTGACATGTGATTCACATCACAATTTTGCAGCTATTCAGGGAATTGGGTATGAAATAAATTGCCTTATTTTTTGTACTCTTTGGAAAGGAGTATGCATAGATCTCTTTTCCATTTCATATTATGTTTGCAGATCAGAGTTTGACAGCAGAAAGAATAATTTAGATAATGCTCCTAATTCATCAGTTGATGAGATACAAGGAGTCTCTCCTCTTCCTTCTTGCAGGTTCTACACTCCAACGCATGATCATGGATTTCATGATTTCTTCAAAAAGTCCTTCATCCAGAAGCAGTTCAGTCAGCTCATTAAAGTGAAGATGAAGATATGTCGAAGACATATTTCAAATTTTGTGCCTTGCCCTATCTTGAGGGAGGATTTTCCCCATGTGGTTTTTCCTCTTTCCTCACTTTTCTGGACTTAATAATTGTTAAAGGGTGACCATAGCCTTGTTGTTGGGCCCTATATGCATCCATATTTTTTTCATACCATCATAAAGTTAGAATTATAGGGGGATGTAGGAATATATTAAATCCACTCACAACTTAGGGTAAAATAATTAATCATTATTTGATTAATTATTCACCCACTAGCTTAATTAGTTGGCATCCACTTGCACCTTAAAGTCAATACATGCCACATATATCCTAGGAATGATTTATTTCCAATTCTGGGTTGATCTTGACCACCTTTTGACCATCCAGAATTAGTATACAGGACTTTACAGCATATTCTACTTTATTCTGCTTTTTCTGCTTTTCCTGTTTTTCTATGGATAAGATAAAAGCTAGTCAACTAGGAAACTGGGAGCTTTTGTTTCCAACCCCTCCTCCATTAGTTTTTCTCCATTTTCTAGGATTAGCATGTTATTTCCATCTCCTTGACAACTCACTCATGCTTTTTCCAACTCGTGAGGTCCTTGATAGATTTGGTAAGTGCTTTAGCCACCTATGGGGGTTTGCTATATTTTGGTAAGTCAGCCTTTTTGAGCTTTATGAGTTGTTTCCATACAATTCGATTTTCGTATGAGATATGTACTATTTATGTACACTATTATTCATAATTATTCAATGGAAGGATACACACCAATATTCATCTCTCCATTCATGTGATTCAGTCTCTTTTCTTCTCTCTATTTTTCCTGTGTATGCTTGTGAGAATTCTTAGTAGCAAGACTCTATTTCCTGTTCTTCTTCTTAGCATCATTGCTCATAGCATTGATATATTGTTTCTACAAGAACAAAGATGAAGTATTCAGCAAGTTCAAGGAATTCAAAGCCTTGAACGAGAACCACACTGAAAAGAAGATCAAAACCTTTCGATCAGATAATGGTGGATAATTGACATCAAATGAATTCAAAGCATTATGCAAAGATTCAGGTATTAATAGGGAGTTAAAAAATCCATATAATCCACAACAGAATGGGGTTGCAAAAAGAAAGAATAGAACAATCATGGAAGCTGTAAGGGCCATGCTTCATGATTAAGATATTCCCATGCATCTATGTGAAGAAGCTTCCAGAACAGCGATGTATGTACAGAACCATAATCCACATAGAGTACTCGAAAACAAGACACCTGAAGAAGTCTTTTTCGGCAAGAAACTAGAAGTCAACCATCTTAGAATATTCGGTTGTCTAGTGTACATACACATTCCAAAAGAAAAGACGACAAAGTTAGATCCTTCAGGAAGGAAGGGTATATTTGTGGGATACTCTGAAAGCTCGAAGGCTTAGAAAATATACTTCCCAGGATTCAAGAAGATTGACATCAGTAGGGATGTAACATTTGGCGAAGACTCATCTTACAACAAATCCAGAAAGAGACATACTGAAGAACCTGAAGAAACAGAAGTACCCAGAATTCATTACACAACCATGAACAAAGAAATTCAAGAAGAAGATCGAGAAATAGAAGAACCGCAAGAACCTATAGATCCACCTCAGGAGAAGAATCCTCACAAGAGAAAACCCAGTTGGGTACGAGAATATATCCAAGGTGCAGAAAGATATGGGGCTCCAGAAGAAAATCACAGAGAAAGGAAAAGAAATAGGTCCTACTCTGGTTATGTAGCCTTATTATGTGACTTCATCGATAAAGAACCTTCCAACTATGAAGAAGTGGTAGAAAGGAAAGAATGGAAGGATGCTATGATCGAAGAGTATCAATCAATCATGAAGAATGATGTCTGGGATATTGTCCCTAAACCAAAGGGGAATTATATTGTAACTTCGAAATGGATCTACAAGATCAAGCATGTTGTAGATGCCAGCATAGAAAAATATGAAGCAAGATTTGTGGCTTGTGGATTCTCCTAGAAAGAAGGAATAGATTATGAAGAAACTTTTTCACCTATAGCTAGATACAATTCCATCAGATCAGTACTTTCTCTGGCTACAGTGATGAAATGGAAGATACACCAGATGGATGTCAAGACTTCTTTCTTGAATGGTGAAGTGGAAGAGAAAGTGTATGTGGCGTAGCCACTCAGTTTTGAGACACATGATAGGGAGAATCATGTGTGTAAATTGAAGAAATCCCTATATGGTTTGAAACAGGCACCCAAGACATGGTGTGGAAGAATTGATAGCTTCCTATCCAGTTTGGGATCTACCAAAAGTAAAGCAAATTCCAACCTTTACTACAAGATTGAAGATGGGAACCCAGTGATACTCCTGTTGTATGTAGATGATCTCTTTGTAACAGGTATGAATGGGTTGATTGCTAATACAAAGAGGAAGCTTGCTGTTGAGTTTAAAATGAAGGACTTGGGTATGATTCACTATTTTCTAGGCATGGAAGTGTGGAAGAATGCAGATGGAATCCCCTCAAACAAGGGAAGTATGCAGTAGAGATCCTGAAGAGGTTTGGGATGATGGACTACAAGGCCATGACCACACCCATGGCATCGAATCTAAAGCTTCTAAGTGATGCTTCATCAGAGATGGTTGATGCTATGATGTATCGTTAGATGATTGGGTCCTTGATGTACCTAACGAATACGAGACCAAATATTTTCTTTGTTGTGAACACCTTTAGCCAGTTCCTGATGGATATGAGACATGTTCACTTGATTGTTGCAAAGTAAATTCTAAAGTACCTAAAGGGTACAGTTGATTATGGGATCAAGTATAAGGCTGATCAAAAGATTAACCTGGAAGGTTTTGTTGATTCAGATTGGACAAGAAATGCCATCGGTAGAAAGAGCACTTCAGGGTGCTTCTTCAGTATGGGATCAGGTATGATCTCTTGGTTTAGTAGGAAACAGTCTTGCGTGGCACTAAGTACAACTGAAGCAGAGTATGTTGCAGCTTGTTCAGCTAGTTGTGAGGATGTATGGATGAGAAAGCTACTGTCTAATTTACTTGATATCCAATTGGATGCTACTTGTATATATTGTGACAACCAAAGTTATGTGAAGTTGTCTGAGAACCTAGTGTTCCATGACAAGTCGAAGCATATCAAGATCAAATATCGCTATATCAAGGATATGGTGTAAAGAGGAGTAGTGAAGCTCCAGTATGTTGCGATGGACGAATAGATAGCTGATGTGTTGACTAAGCCATTGGCTAGAGTGAAGTTTGAGTACTTCAGGGTAAGCTTTGTGTTCTCTAGATCAAGGTTTCCTCCAAGGGGAAGTGATGAGTCCATGAGCCATTCTGACATGGTGAGAGGATTATTTCCTTCCATGGTCAAATGTAAGTGTTGATCCATTCTGAGGTGACTATGGGATGTGTTCCCACATGATCAGATATAAGCATTGAAGGCCATTCTCTAGGAGAAAGGAGGTACCTAGTCAGTTACCAGGAATACTCAGCCTGGAGCTGAGGGCCATTCTGATGTGATTGTGGGATGTGTTCCCACATGATTAGATGTAAGTGTAGGGCCATTTTGATGTGACTATGGGATGTGTTCCCACATGATCAGATGTAAGTGCAGGGCCATGCTGATGTGACTTTGGGATGTGTTTCCACATGATCAGATGTAAGTACAGTTCCATTCTGATGTGACTATGGAATGTGCTCCCACATGATCAGATATAAGTGTAGAGCCATTCTAAGGAGACTGTGGGATGTGTTCCCACATGATCAGATATAAGCTTTGAGCCCTTCTAGCATGGATGCGGGTTGTGTTCCCCACATGGCTGGATATAAATGTTGAGCCCTTCTAGCATGGATGTGGGATGTGTTCCCCACATGGTTGGATATAAGTGCTGAGCCCTTCTAACATGGTTCTTGGATGTGTTCCTCCCATGGTCAGATATAAGTGCTGAGCCTTTCTGACATGGTTCTTGGATGTGTTCTTCCCATGGTCAGATATAAGTGCTGAGCCTTTCCGATATGGTTCTTGGATGTGTTCCTCCAATGATCAGATGTGAGTGTTTAGCCTTTCTGGTATGGTTCTTGGATGTGTTCCTCCCATGATCGGATGTGAGTGCTGGGCCTTTCTAACATGGTTCTTAGATGTGTTCCTCCCATGGTCAGACGTGAGTGTTGGGAATTCCTTTCTGACATGGTTAATGGATGTGTTCCTCTCATGGTCAAATGTAAGTGCTGGGAGGGCCATTCTAACTTAGGGTCAGATATAAGCAACGAAGAAGACCTACATGGAGGATAGGCCTACAACCAACATGAAAAAGCGTTTCCTATATAGAACTTCCTATGATGAGAAGAATCGAGAGATATCACCAGTGATGATGACCCAATGATTATCCAAATTGAGTGATGATCTAGATCCATTGATGATGATCTAGTAGTGATGATCCAAATCAAGTGATGATCCAAATCCAGTGATGATGATCGAGTTCGAGTAATGAATATGACTTGAAGATGAATATGATGAGAAATCGATGATGATCCAATGGATACAAAGAAGAAGACCCGTGCTGATAAATTGTGTCGAGAGAATACCTTCCCAGTTAAGAGGGAGTGTTGATGTATTTGTAACTTCAGAATGTATTCACTTGTATATCTTATGTATTATACCCTGATGTTTATTCCATGAAGTATTTGTAATGTAATTGAGTAATGTCATGCCCCAATGTTCCTATCGAGAGATTCAATAATGTAAACAAGTCATGAAAAGTCATAGAGGGTAACCCTTCATATTGATCAAGGGTTAAAGTCCCCACAGTTGTGGGCCCCTAGGGTTATTAGACTCTCATAGAGAAGTCGGCCCTAGTGAGTTATTGTAAAGTCAGGAATTAGTATAAATAGAGAGTGAGTATCTCTATTTATCACACATTCACTCACACTCAGTTTTAGCGCATAACTAAGAGAGAAGAAGTTGCTGGGACAAGAGAGAGAGAGAGACTAACGCTGTCGAGAGATCATCTTACTGTTTTGGGTTTTTGATTTTGGTGTTGATTCTATCTTTGAGGAAGTTGCGGGGTTTTCTCCTTTATGGTTTCCCCGATGAAAATCTATGTGTCTATTATCTCTTGTGTTTGATTGCTATGCTTGTTATTCTCTCAGTTAAAGATCCTAAGATAATGCTATCTTGAATGATAAAAATGTAACATTCGTGAGGTCCTTAACTGATTTGGGAAGTGCTTTAGCCACCTATGGGGGTTTATCATAATTAGTAAGTATATATTTCTAAACTTGATGAGTTGTCTCCAATACAAATCAATTTTACCTATGAGGGATGTACTATTTATGTTTTTTATTATTCATCATTATTCAATGGAAGTATACACTCCAATATTCATCTCTTCATTCACATGATTTGGTCTCTTTTCTTCTCTCTATTTTTCCTGTGTATGCTTATGAGAATTATCTTATTAGAAAGATCCATTTCCAAGGATGCTTATGAGCATCTTTACTCATAGAATTTGATATTCTATTTCTACATGGTAACCGAGCATTCAAACACATTTGGTGATGTTGATCCATCAATATGGAAAAGAAGGTCTTTGAAAATGTTGAGACACAATAGACCATACATCTCATCTCTCCTATTATGCCATTTGATATTCTATGTTGTTTCATTAGGCTCAGCCCCAGTTACCATAGTCACTTTGGAGAGGCCTTTACTCCTCATCAGAATCTCTATATGTTGCTTCCATTCGATGTAGTTGAATGGAGTCAGGATGATACCGTGAGATTGATCCATTCTTCAGCGATTATTCCCTTGAATAGACAGAATGTGCTTCCAGTGAGTGGTGTCTATCCTACAAAATCAATAGAAGATGAGAACAATCAATCTACCAAGGATCTGATAACATGTGGAAATTAAGCCCAATCCTAGATCAATTGAACTCACAAAATTCCTTGTAAAACATGCATAAATTCACTAAAAAAAGGAGACTAAAAAGTGGTGCATAACATAAACTTCTATTGAATAAGTTTACATCATCCAACCTTATGACAAAATAGGTTTTCCAAATATATAATTACATTAGAGATTCGAAGGCGTAAGGATGTTATTCAAATCAGGAGAAATGTGGGCTCACTAAACTAGTCAAAATCTCCCATAGGTGCATTAAACACTTTCGTAATCTATCAAGAAGGTCACGGATAGGCTGAATGAGTTGTATCACCTGATTAGTGAAGGAAGTAGAAGAAATCACGCCTTTAGGAGAGAAAAAGAAGGAGGGTGAGTTGTGTTCATTAGAGGAAATTTCAACTCAAAATGAGCCTTTTAACCCTAATTCAAATTACATGTCATCATGTGTTACCCAATGAAATTTATTTAAATTTGAAATACCATATAGGTCTTAAACAATTTTTTAATATAAATTTGGGGATAGATATCATAAAAAAAACTACTTTTTTGTTCGTATTTTTGACATATTTCCCTATGTTTTTACTCAAATTTCGATTGGGAGAGATCGTTGGATGCAGAATTAAATTCCACATCCAATGAGTACCCAATCTACATACTTTTAATGGACCCCACTGCCCCAAAAACAAGAAATACCTGAAAAAACGTGATGATGACATTTTTTTAGGTATTTCTTGTTTTTTTGGTAGCGGGGTCCATCAAAAGTATGCAGAGTGAGTACTCATTGGATGCATAATTTAATTCCACTTTCAATGAGTTCTCCCAATCGAAATTTGAGTAGAAACATAGGGAGATATGTCAAAAATACGATAAAAAATAGTTTTTTTCTTTTCTTCCTCCAAAATTAATAAATATTATTTTATTATTTTAACTATTATTTTATTTTTTTTTCCTTAGGAGGCCCATTTTGAGTTGAAATTTTCTCTAATGAAAAACAAAGCAGTTGCCTTAGACTAATTGTCACATTTTTCCTTAAAAGCTGCTGAAAAAGAAGTAAACTCTGGATAAGGTAGGAATGCGCACCTACTAAACGGGGTAGTCTGATGGTTTGTCACAATCTTATCCAAATTTTTCCAAAGCGCTCTTGGAGGCATTTTAGGAATGTTTGACCACAAGGAATCAAGTGGATGCCAACTAACTAGTGTAGGACCTAGGAATTTAACCAAAGTGATTACATTTTATATCCTAAGTATGGGAATGGGTTTCGATTAATCTAACAGATACACCATTGATAACTTTCCTATTTTTTCCTTCTTATTTTGATCAGTGTACGTGAGGAATATTTTACTCATTACAATGTTATGATTTTGTTCCTGTATATTTTCATTCCAGTTGGGGGTTTTGGGTGATTTCATGATTTGATTAAAAAGTAAAAATGTTATTGTATGATGGAAAACTATCAACTATGAGATTTCCAAAAAAACACCACTGTTCTTGTAAGCATACATGTTTATTTTGGTAAGCTTTCAATACTATATTAATTACTAAATCATTGGGTTGTTGTATACAAATGTTAGGATGCTTAACTACTTGTATAACTTGTATGCACATAAAAAATGATGATGAAGGTCCACAACACAACTCTACAACAGCTGAAGGTACGCATATTGCGGCTTAGTAAATACTTGTTGTTCGCTGGCTTCTGGAATAGCGAGAGTTATAACGGTAAGCTTCTTTCGTCCATATTATTTGTTTAACTCTTTCCAAAGTTTTAATGTAAAGCAATTCTAAACTAGTTTATATATTTTGTGTTTGGGTATAAAATGATGGTGTGGCCTTACTACGATTTGGTTAACCTTTCGCTCCACAAACCAGGTATGAACAATACTCTTCTTTTACTCAACAGGATGAGGAGTATCTCCACTACTATGTATGAGCTTGAAAACTAGGGAGTTATCCTCTTGACTTCCTATGACCCAATGGTAGATTTTAAGTTAAGTTTAAAAATGTGCCTATGGCATTAGTGTATGAATTGATAATTCTAGAATTAAGACTATGATTTTTAAGAATTTGGTTCAAGTCTAGATGGACTATCTCATTTAGACATTTAACTTTTAAATCCGAGGAATTCAGATTCTTGATGTAATTTGCTACTGTGTAAATTTATATGGGATGTTCGTTTGCCTTCTCGACTCGATTTATAACTTGGAAACATTTACAATTTGATATTCAATATGTAGTGTTTGAATACTTTACTCTAGGTACTTTATAATTCATTTTTTTGAAAGTGTTTAATCTAGCCTTTATCGTCATATTTATAGTTTATGAGTTATAATTATAATCTTCTTGTTTTAGTGTACTAAGAAGCCTCTCATCTCTTTTGTTAACTCTAAACATTATTAATATATATTATATATATACTACTTATTGACTATGTTTATGTAAGTTCAGTTTGTACTAAAACACTTATCTAGCATGATATTAAGTTCTATTTAAAATCCTATGTGTATGTATAAATTTATACAAAAATATAACTTGAATTCATATTCTATAATTCCAATTGGTATAAGGATTGTACCAGAACATTAAATAACAAAACAATAAACATATTGAATTCATATTGAAATAACTTGAATTCATATTGAAATATGTCTATAAACAGTAAATAACAA
Organism: Pseudotsuga menziesii; assembly: GCA_001517045.1. Lineage (NCBI taxonomy): Eukaryota > Viridiplantae > Streptophyta > Pinopsida > Pinales > Pinaceae > Pseudotsuga > Pseudotsuga menziesii. The sequence goes on from LPNX011068230.1 coordinate 16,804, forward strand.
AACAATAATTGATAAATTACTTGATGCATAAAGATAAACTTCTGAATACAAGACTGAGTAAAGAAGCTACTATGCCTTTAATAAACAATAACATGGATGTAACTAATCAAATCCACAATAGGTTTAAGTAGAATGGAACATGATACCAACTGATGGGAAACCAAAACTAAAGTTCGTTGCTCGTCTCAACCAACTTCAAGAACATCAAAGTTATTTGCTCTAAAACCCATGAACCTGTTTGTTGAACCACAAGGACAAAGACTAGTCATAGTACTCTCTTTGCATAAGCTAGATCACATTCCCCTCCATTACAAGCCTCCTACTCATTCGATGGGTTCAATACTTATAGTATTTTTCCTAGATCTTGGTCATTTATGAGTCACATGCTCCATTATTACTCCACAATGAGCCTTGACCTGATTTTTAGGGAGGATTCCTCCTACATCATTTGATCTTACATTTAGTAGTCTTGCCACTTGGGATTTTCTTTTGACACTTGCCATTGTGGTTTAGGAAACACTCTATAAATTATGAAGTGCATTTTATTAAGGTAAAATAATATACATCTCATCTATAATTAATCATAATAAACTCTTATTTTAAAAAATAATCTAAAATATTTAAAAAATAATAATATACTATAATTAATTGACGAAATAAATGGGTTCTCAACTAAGATATAAAATAGTTTTTAATTTTATTAATAACTTTTTTCCTTTACTCTGAGGTTGTAGTTGAAGCAAGAGTGTAACTTTGTGCTTTAAATAACATTCTTGGATACCATTTAATAATAACTAGCATAGATCCATTTAAAAGGAGATCTACCAAGCATAGAGAACCTTCAGATCAAATCTCTGAAGGTGTAAATCATTTTTTTAGAGTGGAAATGTGTAATGCAATGCTTATGGTTTTAGTTTATCTAATTTATATTGTTTTATATTTATGCAATTCTAAATAATTTAAATTTAATTTAAGCTAACAAGTTATTTTTAATAATATTTTATTATTTTTTATAAAGTACAGGTGTTAATAAACACGAAAAGAGCTACACATCTCTCCCACTGGGTTGTAGAATGCACTTCTTCCCTGCAATAACTATACTCCATGCTAGTTTGACAATTTAATTATAATATATTTTATCATTTCTTAAAAGAATTACAAATATATAAATAAATATAAACATAAACATCCAATCCAATAATCTGCCCCATTTTTATATTAAATCTTTGTTAACAGATGAAGAACGAATCAACGCCGTTGACCTTAAATACCGAACAAACTAATATTGGATGGGCCATACAAGGAATCCAATCAATCCGCGTGGTTATGTATATTGTTTTCTGAACGTATGAATGGGCGACTTGGAATATAATAGCTTCCCTGTTTGTGAATCCATGCAAACTGTGCGAGATGGGAATATAATAGTTTAACTGATCTCAGCAAGAGATCAACGTACACGAAGTCACTCGCACGAAATATGCAAACAACTTCGACTTAGTCTAAATATATTAATAAACACTCAACTTATATATATGGCTACAGCGACATATATAGTTTTCAACTTTTATTTATATAGAAATGGCTTCACGCCGGCTTAAACAATTTGTAAATGCATTGATTGCTTCTCCACCATTTCACCAACTATGAAAGGTGCCGAGAAAGCATGGACTATCTAATTTTGCCGACTTAGAAGCTTCGAAGTGGAATTCTAATAGTTGTAATTGTAGTTGTTGTTGTTTCTCAATTATCACCAGCAGATCTTTGAATATATCATTATCATCTTTACCATTCTTTTCACTGTATTATGACGTTTCATCGACGAACATGGACAGTGAAAGCGACGACTCACCTGCCATCTTATTCTTATTCCATTTGTTCTGGAACTCCATGACGGTAACCAACTCGTTTGAAGGTTGGCTGAAAATACCATAGAAATGGGAAGAGATAGATAAAGTCCTAAATGGCACTGTTATTTTCCATAAGAAGATGTTTATTGCATAGAAGAGGTCCATTCTACAGTTCGAGGAGATGTGTATAACTCTTTTAGTGTTTGGTCATTTTAAAGATTACAAGTCATTTTTACAAAATAATAAAATATAAAAACAAAATGATTATAAAAAAGTAAAATGTAAGTTTAAATTAGTTTTAAAACATTTACAAAGGATATATATAAGGCGTGGGCTAGCTATGGAGCAAACCTCCCTCCATGAGACGGAGGAGGAGCAAAGTCAACGTTGGCTTTGCTCCTCCTCCGTCCGATGGAGGGAGGTGTGCTCCATAGCTAGCTTATTCCTATATATAAACGGACACAAATTAAATAAATTAAAATGTTTCCTCTAAATTTATACTTAAAAAAATTAGATTTCATACTTTTCTTTGTTTGGTGGATCCCCTTTTAAAATAGATTTATAAGCATAAATTTATGTTAAATTCAAATTTATATTTTTACAATATTAAAAAAAAAACAATTTAACCTATAGTAATTAGCGACTGGCCTTTTAACAAAAATATGTTTTTTAATAAAACATTACATAAAAATTTGGATTAAATTATATTTTCCTAATTTTAAATTTATTTAATAATTAATTATTATATTTAAAATATAAAAAATAATTATGCAATTCATATAATGAAAGAAAAGAAGAATTTAATTTAATTCAAATACTTATTTTTTATATTTAAAAAAATTATATTTCTATTCGTATCTACCTTGAAAACATTTTACCTTAAAAAACATTAAAATCTTGGAAGTTATATAAAAAATTTCAAATAAATATGAATCTTAGGAAAGTTATATAAAATCTTTCAACTAAATATGAATATTTGTTTGTTTAATTTGACAATGTAATAGAAATTACTTGGTTAATGAATTTTGAATAGTTTTTTTTAATTGTATTTTAATAAATAAAAAATTTAATTTAATAGTTTTGTATATATAAAAAATTTAATAATATAAAATATGATTTTTGTTGGTTGAATTTTATAATGTAATAGAAATTATTTATTTATGAAATTAGATTTTTTTTTAATTATACTTTAATACTATGTTGCTAGGAAACGTGGGTACAGGTACGACACTTTTTGAAACAGGGTACTTCGGTACGTCGAGGGTACTATATATATATATATATATATATATATATATCAATAATATATATATAATATATATTAAAAATAAAACTGAAACATGTCACAGTCACATGACTCGCATGATACATCATGATCCAATGATCCATACATGCACATTGCATATTCACTTTCAGATTTCGTCATTGATTCATTGAACAATGAAAATTCACAATTCACATTGAAAATTCAAAACATTCAAACATAAATTAAAATAAGTTATAATATATTAATGACAAATGTATGTCCATGACTCCTTGAGTCCTTTCAACATTGTCAAACTACATTCAAAATTTGCCTAATGGCATTTTTCAGTCATGAAATAGAAAGATCAAAACAGTGAAACTGAACAATGAACAAAATAATAAATTTGGCTTCTTCAAGCCATGTCATCAACAACTATATGACTAGTCTACAATAATTTTGTAGTATGATTAGGAGGTAAAACAATTGGCATTTTTCAGTCAT
>LPNX011068230.1:22378-57351 GCA_001517045.1 Pseudotsuga menziesii
TTTGCATTGGGCCACATAAATCAGAATGCACTAGTTCTAATTTCCTACTTGCTTTGAAATTAGATTCATGGAATGGCAGCTTACTATGTTTCCCTAATATACATGCATCACATTTGTTCTTCTCTTTGGGAATGGTGGGCAAACCAAATACACCATTCTTTCTCAACAAACGAAGACTGTTATAATGTAGATGACCAAATCTTGCATGCCACAATGAACTAGATGACATATTACCTTCTCCGTGCTGAGAGAGGTAGGCATAATTCTGAAATCTTGCGGATGAACCCTTGAGCTTGAGCAACTTTCCATCTTCGTATCCAGTCATGATGACTTGGTTGTCAGAGGACTTTCTTATTTCAACGATTCCATCAAACATGTGGATGGAATGGCCTTGCTGTCAAATCTCCACCAAGGACAGCAGGCTTCTCTGCAACTCTGGAAGATAGAGAACATTCTTCAACAAGAAATCACGGAATCCATGCATCTTTAGTCGAATGGTGCCCATTCCCTTTGGTTTAATACTTGACTTATCTGCAAAGTAAACTATGCCATCTATTGTTTCATTCAGTTCTTCAAAACAATCTTTTCTAAATGTCATGTGTGATGTTGCACCAGTATCAAGCAGCCAACAATCTTTGTAAGATGAAAGAGAAGTCATTTCATTAAATCCAAGATTACAATGTGCAACAATACAAGAATCAGAAGATTTACTAGCATCTTGGTCATCTTTCTTCTGGTTATGCTTGTCTTTGATGGAGTCCCATGAAGCCCAACACTGATCTAATGTGTGCCCAGTCTTTCCACAACGCTTGCACTGCAAAGCTGATCTTTTGTTTCTGCCCCCTCTGCCTCGAAATTTTCTTCTTCCTCTGCCTCTCTTGCTGCAATCTCCCTTGGAAGGGTCTTTGGATTGGTCTTTGCCAGCAAGGGCAGCACCAATACTAGATGCCAAAGAGTGCATCTCTAATATTGAAACTATAACTTGCAAAATGCTTTAGAAAAAATATGGGATGCAAGTTTAGATTCCTGCTCCTTTACATATTACAATATGATTCTGCAGCCTATCAGCCCTATCAAAACAATCTTGCAGCTGCTCTATATTTAATTTCTATATCATTTCAATATATAAATTCTGTGCACTATTCTACACAATGCAGGTTTGAGTCTCTGCACTTTTTACAATATAGTCTATGCTACAATTAACCAACAATCTTCTCATGTAGTGGTTACAGCTTTATTTTCAAAGCACAGTTACAAATTGAAAGGAAAAAAATGCAGCAATTCCATGCTATATCATTCATAGCAGCAATTCAAAGAGGAGAAAATTCTTCATGCTACAGTCACAGTTCCAATATAGCAGTCACGAGGCTCTTCACTCAATGAAAATAAACAAATGCTTGCAGAATTTACCGGAAAACTCCAGGCATAGGAATTAGGGCAGAAATTAGGGTAAAAATTAGGGCTGAACAAGCTTCTTGAGGGCGTGAATATCTCTCTCCTGCAGCAACAATATCAATGATTCAACCCGATCACAACAACGGTCTTCACACGCACCAGAGACAACTCCAAGTCTGGATGGACTCCATCTTCATGTCTTGAATACTCAACAGCTTCTCCACGCAAATGTGTGAGAACGTGAGTCTCCACCAATGGTCTTCCTTCACCTTGCTTCAAATAAATTACAGTTTAAGTCTTCAGGCAAAGGATTAGGGTTTACGCCTATGAGAAGAGAGCACAATGTGTCTTCAGCAGTCACGCAGTAGTCACGCAGTCTCAAATCGTCAGTCCTCAAAGGAGTGTTCCACAACGCCTTCAGAATTTCTACATATATCAGCCTTCAACATATACAGTCCACGTGCCAGAGGTCACGTCTCTCCACGCTGGTCTTCAATGTATGTCAGCATACATTATGTTGTGAAGAGATACAGTTCTCTTCAACTGTGCAATCTCAAACACAGGCAGCAATCGGAGCTCATGCCCACTTGCCAACAGCCGGTATGAGACTATTGGAGAACATGAGGGGGGTGCTTTACTTGTCTATGTATTCAATTGAAAGAGCTCATATGCCAAAAAGTTTATGGGAAAGGAAATATGAAAAAACGTTGGAAACAATTGACACATTTTTGCAATATTGGCCGAAATTTCTTTACATCTTCATAAAATCGTAGCTCTGATAAATATCAGTCTTTAACATATATCGCAGCATCAATTAACAAGGCGTCTTCAATACACAGGTAGGTCGCAGCACAAAATAAAAGATGCAGGCTCCACTTCTTGCAGAGAACACACAGTCTTCAAACTGAAAACTTCACATGCACTCTTCCTTCAGCTTCTTATTTCACGCAAATAGACTATACTCAACACGCAGTCTTCAATATTCAATGCAGTCTCCTCCACGCAGTAGGCAGCTCCTCCACGCAGCATACGCAGGCTCCTCCATGCAGCAGGCAGATTCTCCACGACTCCTCCAACTCTCCACGTTTTATTCTGAAGGCGTGGATCTTCACGCAGCATATATACTTATCGCAGCAACAATACACTCATCGCAGTCTTTGATCTTCAATATCAGAGAAATAACACCAATATCACATATATCGCAGCATCAAGATACCAATATCAGTCATCAAGATACCAATATCAGTCTTCATAGTATTATTCCAACGCTAGTATTGTTTCTCAACGCAATCTCACTGCAATCTTAACGCAGCCTCAAACTCAACATGCAAAAGGAGGAGGGCGATTCATTCAGCTGAGAAATTAGGGTTAGGTATACACTGATAGGTATACACCAAACTTATGAGCGTTATTTCATTTGTAATGAAAAACAGTAAAATTGAGGGCATGCAGGCTGGGTTTCTCAGGGCACTGGCAGACTGACGGAGCTGACAGTCTGGCAATGGACTAGCAAGCAGAATGCCAGGACTGAAATGAAATGCAGCAGGAAGGAGTTATGGCAGGCAGGAAGCCAAGCTCTGATACCACTTGTTGGTAATAACTCCCGATTCAATTCTATTCATGGCTGAAACATTTATTTATACATTACAATGTGGCAGTTGAGAACCAGCCTTTTCACCTTCCTATCTATTCATATTCCTATTTATTATTTATTTACAATAATCCCGACGGATTATTCTAACATGAACAATGAACAAAATAGTAAATTTGGCTTCTTCAAGCCATGTCATCAACAACTATATGACTAGTCTACAATAATTTTGTAGTATGATTAGGAGGTAAAACAATTGCACTAAAAGAATGCTACGTCAGTCCTCTCTATGTTGAATCATTTGTAGCTACTTCATTTCTAAAAGAATCTTTAAAAAACTTAAAATAGCTATCATATTTTGTTATTCAAAGTAATTTAATATGCTCTATGGCAAAACTTTCGATTTATTGTAAAATCCCATCTCTAAAAATTTGAAGGAACATAGTCATTTTCATAATAGAAAATGTACTATTAATCACCAGAAGCATTAAGTCAATTTGTATATACAGCACACATGTCAATATTGTTAATGCCCGTTGACAGTATATAGTCATGGGTCTTCATGTGGAGAAGAAGTTCAAGATTTTGCTGCTGTAGATGAAATGATTCATGGGAAGAGTGTAACCAATAATTTCCAGGCTGCCATAAATTGAAATATCAATGTGGTAAAATCTTCACTCTTATATTGTGCTTACATACTTCCATTGGGCGCATTGGGAAGAATAAAGCTACTACAGGATTTGTTATACCAGAGTCTACTTCTTCATCCATTGATTGTCAGTCCCAGCACATTCTAAGGCTACTATAGTACTTTCATAACTCTATATTGTGAGTCAAATAACTCTCATTTCCAGATCTGAATATTTAAGTAAAAGATGAAGTTTTCCCAATAGTCATCTACAGCACATTTAAGATCTCAGCCATTATAAGATTTTCTCACTGCTATCACATTGTATGGCCACATTACTTGGGTATCTCAACGTTCATTTCCAGATATGTCAACGGGCTGCTACAAGCATGTAAAAAGCACCTTCTTACTATGTTTTTGGGTGTCTATTTATTAGCCATTTAAATCTTTGTTAATGTTATTTCCTTTCTATAATTTATGAGCATGTTATGTGAAGAATTGCCATTAAAATCTATGTTCAAGCAGTGATACATTATTCAAACAAAAATTCAAATCAAAACAGCAGTGAGGCATTATTCGTGTCGAGTTAAAAAGCTCCTAAAACCTTTCCATGTAAATCTTGGGGTTGAAAATTCCCACCAATCCTATCATAGCTCCTACATTTTGTTTGAAGAAGGATAAATCGCTAGAACTAGACTTCAACTGTGGGAACAAATTGTATTAGTTTGGTTTAGTTTTATGTACTGGCTGTACCATAGCCGTACCCAAAATCGAGGTACGCCATACCATTTTCACCAAACGTACCCCAAAAAAAATTATGAAGTACCCGGTACGGCAACACTGTTCATGATACGTGAGGGTACGTCTGGGTACATACCATTGCCGTACCTAAGTACCCGGTATGTGTACTCGGTACCGATACGTGTACCCGACCCCTGGGTACGAGTACTCATGCAACACAGCTTTAATATAAGAAAATAATTTCAATTTAATGATTTTGTGGAGTTTGAATTTGCATTTTGAAATTAATTAAAATTAATAAAATTATAAAATATTTCATAATCTATAATTAAAGAAATAAGAATTAAAAAAAATAATAAATTTGATATAAACAATATTATATCTTACATCTTTCAACCACAATAAGATTTTTTATAAAACAAATTAAAATACTACAATTTTTCATAAATACTTTAATTTGGTTGACTAAAACTAATTTTCCATCCTTCTTGCTCAGTGTAAATTAAGTATGAGTTTTTAAAACAAAATAAATATGGTTAAATTGAGAACCAACTTCGTGGTGAGTACAAAATAAGTATGAGTTTTAAAAACAAAATAAATATGGTTAAATTGAGAAGCAACTTTCATGACCTCATTGAAATGGATCATTTGATTGAACACAAAATCACAAAATCACTTTACTTGAGGTGAACTTGTCAAATTTGTAACAATAGAAATAGATTGATATTGATAAAAAAGATAGTGAGTAAATTTATGAAATTTGTAATAATAAAAAATAAAAAAATTGATTCAAAAATAATTTAGATTAATTTATCAAATTTGTAATAATAGGAAAAATGAAAATAGATAACATTTTTTTAACATACATCATTTTCAACATTATTAGATTTCATAACTTAATTATTTTTCAATATTTTAGTATATTAAATCACAAGTTTTCCATATATTCATTGTAAACGAACATAAATAAGAAAATAATCAAATAATCTATACGTTATGTTAGTATTTCAAAATTTTGTTTTATCATATTAAAACAAAAAAATTAAATTAGGATTTTTTATTTAATAATTAATATAATTAATTATTATCCTTATAAATTTCACTATCTTTAATATATAAAATAATAATAACATTAATATTAATTAATTAATTAATTAATATATTATTATTTAAATTTCACCTCAAAAGCCAAAATAGTGTTGAAATACACACCTTCGCATACAAGATCCAAGACCATGGAAAAGCTAAAAGAGAAAATCGAAAAAATGGAGAAGGACATCAAGTCCCTTGTCGCTAACTAAAAAGGCTTGAAGGAAAAGATGAAAAATAACAATACAGTACTCAAAGACGAGCTTGTTCTGGTACTAGAAAGGTGGCTGGATGAAAAATTTGACATCTCGAGCGGAAAACAAAAATACATGGATGACAAAATGAGTACCATGACTCAAAACATAAACACCTTAACACAGAACATGAGCACCATGATGCAGAACCATAATACATTAATCGAGATGTTACAAAAGCTCATACTCAGTCCAAGCCAAGTCAGCATTCCAAACATGTTAGATGCCTCGTTTCATGTTGCCACCCAGGAAAAAATCGCAAAGAATCAAGAAGAGTTGCAAAAATAAATAAAGATTAAAAATGCGACGCCTAAGCAAGAGATAGAAACAAAGGTACTGCCAAATATGGAGGCACGATTAAACAGAAAAATAGATGCTATCAGTAAGATAGTAGAAAATAAAAGGCTAAAAATCACTGCCAACAATGAAGCAGTTCAAATATGTCACTTTCATCGTTTAGTAGTTCCAAGCCACCATCAAACCATAAGGCAAAAGGAAATCAATATCGTCCTCATAAAGTGTACCCACCTAAGGCAAAAATAGAGTTGTCGAAATACAATGGGATTGAAGACCAGTGAGTTGCTTGGCTAAACAAAGCAGAAGAATACTTTGACATTTAAAATATTCAATCTAACGAGGAGAAGGTGAAATATGCATGAATGCATATGGAAGGGTACGCCTATAATTGGTACTTATGGTGGAAGAGAGATCATTTTACCTACACTTGGAAATTGTTCAAAAATGATTTTTTTAATAGGTTTTAAGGAATCAAAGAAGATGAATTTTTCAGTAAACTTACCAAATTACAATAGGTTGGAAGCATTGAGGAATTCACACATCAGTGGGAATCCTTATTGACACGAGTATTTGGGTTGTTTGACAAGAAAACACTTGAAACATATTTAGGAGGTCTTAAACCATACCTACAAATATAGTTAAAGTTGCATGACATACCTAATGTAAAAGTAGCAAGACATAAAGCAAAAGTCGCAGAACACAAATTGGAAGGAATTAAAACAAGAGGCGATAACCATTATCGGCAAGAAAAACAGACACAGTGTAGGTACTATGCAGATATTTGGTCAGCTGGTCATCAATGCCACAAACCTCAATCATATGCCTATGAAATAGAAAATAGATCGAAGTCATCTAACAGTTACTCTAATAATAGAAAAAATAAAAAAAACATATGCCGTTGATGCGATGATGACTGTACCCCTAGTCATAAATGTAGGAACAATGAGACAATACAGTGCAAAATCATCAATAGAGAGGAAGTGCAAGTCTCTACTCAAGAGACCTCGTCCGATTCTAATACTGACACTGAGTCAGAATGAAGAACAACATCAAGAAAATACTTAAGATTTGAGGACAAAGCTCCCTTAAAGGGAGTGGCAATGTAATGAACATAAATAAGAAAATAATTAAATAATCAAGTAATTTATAAGTTAGGTTAGTATGAAATGAGGCGTCTCCTCATCATGAATGTCCAAGCCATATTTAAGGCCAAGACATCTTTGTAATATTCATCATCTAATATATATTATTCTTATTTCTCATCCAACATGATAGTCAAATTTGATTATTGAGAGATCAACCGAACTCGGTTGCTCCATTCATAAATTAAAATGACATTATAAAGAATATTTTATTTAATTCCCATTATTTGTCATTAAAATTTTTATTAATTTTATTTGATAATAACATCATCTTCATCATAAATGATATTATTTACTTGATAAACTAATATTTAAAATTAAAAATTAAAAAATATATATATGGTATTTTTCAAATAAAATTAAATGTCTCTCAATTTTGTATAAAAAAAGAAAATAACTTTAAAATTAAAGATGAATTCTATCACTTTTTTTTAATACATTAGGGTTAAAAGATGATGATGTTTTTTTAGTCTTTTAAAGCCAAAATGGTTTATCTAATAAAGAAAGAGAACCTCAAAAGATAATAAAATAAATTTGTGTAACACACTTGCACCCTACATTACATCTGTAATGTGTAGTGTACCCGTATGTTGTACGATACAACTACATAGATCTCAATCTCTAGAGCACACATTTAGAGCACTATTATGGATTTATAATTACAAGTAATTTTTTTCCAAAATATTTAATTAATAAATAGTGAGCCCCATTTAACTCGCTAATGTGGAAGTATAGTTAATTATAAATTAACTATATGGGTTATTCATTAAAATGAGCTAAGAAATTGTTAACATGACTTAAGAGACAATCCCAACGATTTAATTTTACCTTTCCAACTTTCCAAAACCATTCTGAGAATCCAAACATCGGGAATTGGAAGTCAACACTAACAAACAAAAGTAACAAAGACTCCTCTGACTTGTCAATCCCAACGTTGACATGCTAGAAGTCGAAAGTCGACATGTTTCCATTAACATAAAACAAAATTAAGTTTAATATACTAATACTGACATCGGCATGTTGGTAATGGCTCTTCAGCACAATCATGAATTTAACTTAATATTTAAATATTTCGATCCCAATGTTAGCATGTTGTCATCATCACATCAACGTTGAAAGCATAGTAGTGACTTCTCTGATTTCATGAATAAACTCTTAGTCATTTCAGGAAAATGACTAAGGAAAAGTTTTGTTATAAACTTAATAACTATGTATGCCTTATCTCAGTACATATATTTAAAGCAAATAAACACATTCCCAAGATATAATTAGTCTTTTCAATGATGGTAGAAACTGGGAAACTATAACAGTTCCTTCCCGACAAGATTCACCTTTCTATAAGGATTGAATCCAATCAATTTTAAATCCATTAACACAATAGTCTTGGAACCCACACGAGTAACAATGTTCAACTTCCTAAATCAAACATTCATATTATGTAATCACAATAACAACATCCTCTTGGTAGAACTTATCATTCAAGCAAAAAAAATAACTACTCATTAAATATAGATTTAATCAACTTGTTTCCCTTTTCAGAGAATTTAAACATGGATTTTAATACTATAAACATGTTAAACAGGTGAGCGTAAAGCCATAATTCAAATTAGATAAGAAAGAATTTAGAAAAACATAGGCATTTTGACCCTTGAACCAATTATCATTACTGGTATTGAATGGCATTCTACAACCATTAATAAAGTATAAGTGTCAACAAAAAATTATCGGCTCCCAAATAGAGTAATTGCTTGATAATTGACCCATTAGCTTTCAATGTAGAAAAGTCACTCTCAACATTCAACTTCTCTAATTGAACAACTATCAATTAATGAATCATAGTATTACACAAATTGGCATTTCATCCTTAACAATTTAATTCTCTGCAATCATAGCTCTATAAGCACTTAGGAATTCAATGGAGATATTGTAATGAATTCAAGCATGCTTCATATATGTACGAATAAATATAAGAAAAATAATCTTGATTCCAAACATAATTTAGAATTGAATGATATCATTAAATTGATCAATAATTGTACTTATTTGTTAACAGATGAATAGTGAAAGTAACTGCATGTGAGGCATGCTCCATCCAACTGTAGTAAATTCTTCCTATTTATCTCTCAACAGAACACCACGTCTGAGCTAAGACCCAACATTCACCAGTGGGGTATATCACCATCCCCTTAGTCTCTTTCATTGGGTTATCAATTAGAAAACAAGATCATTGGTTCACAACCAATTCCATGCCAAATAGTGCATTCTTCCTTCCCGACTTCTTTCTATCAACACAACATTGAGACGCACCACTACTCAAGTATCAGAAAAATCCAAAGGATATTCCATACACCATTTTCCATTTCATTAGAACAGTCAAGGAAAACATAGTAATAATTTAATAGGAAAGGAATCCTATTTAGGTTTTCATGTTCCAAAATTTCACTCTCCTTCTTTAACTTGCAGGAATTACCAGTACGGTTCAAAGTACATAATTTTTGTTTAAATGGACTAATCCTATTATCGATCTCATTCAAATTTCCTTCGTCGCCATGGACTAGTTCAACTATTTTGTATCCCTATACTCACACTCATTTCTATCCTATTTCATGACAAATTCTGTAACAATTTTCCCCCATGATAGAATAATTACCAACTTTTGTTTACATGTATTTCCTAGGGAATCTGGGGTCTCCCCACTAACCATGCCCTTCATTTCATTAATATTTAATTAACAATTTTAATCGCCCTTAATCCCCATCCTAACATTAAACAGGTGATTAAGATAAACAATATGGATAGTTTTAAACATGTTTTAGGGTTAAGTTTATAGCAGAGTTTCGCAACTAGGAAAACTCTAAACCCCCTTTCAACCTTTGGTGAATACTTGGGTCCCTGATCATTTCAACATTCTTCCTCCTCACAGTCAGTTGTGAATTTTATATTGATAAGATGAAAAAAAAATTATTTAACCTCACGGGAATTCATTATCAATATTTACATTTGGACCTAATTAGATCAAGGGTGGAGGAAGGGGGTATTACATTCTCCCCCCCCTTAAATTCCACATCGTCCTTGATGTTCCATTGTCCAATAATTTATAAACAAAAACTTTCAAAATTTAATTACATATATACATTCTTCAAAATAGATGGGGATACTCTACCCGCATCTTGTCTTCCAATTTCTAGGTCACTTCTTCAGTGTTGTAATGGGTTTATTGGACCTATACCTATTCAATGGCCTTGTTATTGAGAATCTTGGTACTTTTTTCCAATATGCATGTAGGTTGTACTTGAATTTCACCTTTGGGTTCCACCTGTATCACATACCAATCAATTATATGATTAGAATCATAAACATACTTTCTCAATAATGAAACATGGATAACATTATGTGTTTTAACCATAGGAGGTAGAGCTAGTTCATCGACCACTAGTCATATTCCACTCACGAATTCAAACTGTCCACAAAATATAGCTGCCAACTTCTTCTATTTCTCCAACCACAATGAACTTTTCCTACCTTTAACCCTGAAGAATACTTTGTCCCCAGCCTAGAAGTCTCTATGCATTCTATCTTTATCTACATAGCTCATTTTTTTTTCTTGAGCTATATTTAAGTTTTTTTTTATCCTAGTTACCTATTATTCCATATTTTGAAGCATGTCTTCTCCAACTATCATCCTATCCACATGATACTCCCAATTCACTGGAACATTACACTTTTTTCCATAAAGTGCTTCAAAAATAATCATATTTATCAATGTCTGGTAACCTTTTCTATAAGCAAATTCTACTAAGTTCAAATGGTCTTCCAATTTGATATACTTGTCCATTACATACATAATGAGTACATGTATTCAATCATTTGATTTACTCATTTAGTTTGACCATATTTCTATGGATGATGTTATGTAATGAAGTTTAGTTTGGTTCCAAACTCTCTGAACAAAACCCTTCCACAAGTTCGAACTAAACTTTGCATCCCAATCAAAAACAATTTCCTTTGGAATATCATGTAATCTAGCATTTTCCTTCATGCATATTTCTATAATATTGGCTACCTTAAATGTTGATTGTATAGGTACCAAGTGGGATGACTTTGTCAACTTGTCAACCACCAACATAATAGATTCATGATACTTTAGTTTTCTTAGAAGCTTTGTAATGAAATCATTGGTTACTACATCCCACTTCCATTCTTGTATGAGCAATGGATGGAGTAAACCAGCGAGATGTTTGTGTTCTTCTTTCGCTCGATTAAATTTGAAGCATTGATCAAGGTACCTACCCACTTTTTTCTTCATTCCTGGCTACTAGTGATCATTCTTAAATGTTGTTAAAGTCTTTTTATAACCAGGGTTCCCTCCACAAGGTACATTATCATTCTCTTCAAGTCACTTTTAGCTGGTACATAAATTCTACCATTGAATTGAATTATTCCATCTTCAACCAATGAATATTTGGAAAATTTCAACGACATGTTTCCTTCCTGCAATGCTACCACCACATGAAAATAATGATCATCTTGTTTTAATGCCTTCTATAACTTGATTTTTAAATTTGATCTCCAATCATTGATAAATGAAACTTGCATTAATTGACCCCTTCTATTGAGTTCATAATCCACTATGTTCTCTTTGCCTTTTATGTACTTTATCTAAAAATTGAATTCACAAAGTAATTATATCCGCCTAGCTTGTCTAGCATTTAGATGAGGCTTCTCAAACAAATATTAGGCTATGATGATGAGTATTTAATTAAATTTTTCTTTAGTCTTAAGGCTCCTTCAACTTCCATGATTCATAGAAAAAAATATGCCCATATTGCATTGGAACTCCGTCAAGTCCTTCCAGAGATGCATTAGTACAAATCACATACTCCTAGTTTAGATCCATAATTTTTAATACTAGAGAACATGTGAGTAACTCCTTCATATTCACACTTCTAGATCCAGATGAACTTCACACCCTTATTTTGTAAGGATGTAAATGGATTTGTAATCTGAGAGAAATATTATATGAATATTCAATAATAACTTGCTAGAATAATAAATTAGCTGACTTTTGTGACATTTTTCAGAGTAGAACATTCCTCTATAGTCTTAATATAAGATGGGTCCACTACTACACCCTCTTCATAGATGGTATGACCCAAATACAACATCTACTTCTAATAGAATGAAAAATTTATAATCTTAGCATACAATTTATTCTCTATCGGGATTTGTAGAGTAATGTTGAGATGTTCTTCATGTTCTTCTTTATATTTGGAATATATCAATATGTCATCTAGGAACACTATAATGAATTTATACAAATACTCCCTAAACACTCCATTCATGAAACACATAAATGTAGTTGGGGCATTTGTTATTCCAAAGGGAAGGATTGTATACTCATAATACCCATACATATATCTAAAAATTATTTTATTGATGTCTTCATACTTGATGGGCACCTAGTGATATCCAGACCTCAAATAAATTTTGGAAAACATTTTTTCCCCTCTCAACTAATCAAATAGGCCATCGATCCCCGGTACTGGATACTTGTTCCCAACTGTGGGTTTATTCACTTTTCTATAATATATACACAATCTAAATGTTTTTTCCTTCTTTTGTACAAACAAGGCTAGTGCTCCCCAGGAAGAATTACTAGGGCATATATAATTCTTATTTAGAAACTATTCTAATTTCAATTGCAACTCCTTTATTTTTGGAGTACTCATTCTAGAAGGATATTTAGATACCTACACCATAATAGGCACCAAATCAATGGCGAAGCCGATGTCCCTCTTTGGTGGTAACCCCAGTGCACCATGGAACACATCCTTGAATTCCTTCAGTAATGAATGATATTCAATACATGGATCCATACTGACTGGAACCTACTGAACACAGATCTCATACATTTGGCATCCCTTTCTAATATCTTTTTTCATCTTCACGGTCAAGATATGTCACACAGAAATTGGTTTTAGGATTCATTTAATTTGAACTATATTTCCATCTGTATATAAGAAAGTAACAATTTTACCACAACAATCAAGAATCACATGATGCAATTCCATCCAATCCATCCCAATTAAAATGTCATATGAGCCTATAGGAATCACATCCAACTTGGGCTTGGTATGTAACCCATTTATTATAAAACAATAGTCCTCAACCACTAAAGTAATGATTCTTCTCATTCCTATAGCTAGTTGAACCATCTTGCGATTAGGTAACGTACAACTAACTAACTTTCATCTTTCAACCAAATTAGTATTTACATAACTGTTAGAAGCTACAAAATCAATTAGAATTGAAATTGGTAAATAATTTAATTTACCTTCTGTTAGGAACCTGTGTCAACCCTTCTGTTTACTTTGTTAGTATATTGTTGTTGGATGCATATGCTTTGTAAGTCGTCCTATTAGTATATTGTATTATTACGCATTCATGAGGAGTAATAATTGTTTATATTAGACTTAGTATATAAGTACATGTTGAGTCCAATGAGGGAATCCATGAGTTATTTTTATTGAGATTGCATAAAGGAGGTTTCCCCCTTCAAGTGGCATGTGATCAATAAATTCCTTTTATGTTCTGTTATTTATGTTAAATTGACATTTTCATTATTATTGAAGGATATTTCTCTCATCTGGTATAAGAGGACTTTCTTGGGCTAGCTGGGTGGAATTCCTACCAAATTTTTTTTTGCAGTGGATTCCCAGCATTGTGATTATTGTAGTTGTTATTCTTCTTTACAACTATATTATTCATTTCAATTGCAAGTTCATATCGGGGAATAAGCCCTATCTGCTTAAATGTAGGAAGTACCTGGTAATATCCCTAAGAAATTATGAGGAGTACCATATGAACCCTCAATTAGTTTCCCATTGAGAGAACCTGCCAGCAACAAGGGAAATGACCCCTACTAAATTTACTAGTTCCCACCCATGAGGTAAGCTAGGAGATGTTGTTTGTGTCAAAGTGGTTATCATTTTTACCTAAGCCGTGGAATCAAGGGTGCTTCCCCAATACACAATTTGTTACAGAACATTGGTGGTCTAGTGAATACCATGAACCTTTAGGAATCCGAATGTACCTGGCCCCAATATCTATTTCTGGATCATAAAAAGAAGATTGCATCAGTTGAGAGGCAACACAAATCAATTACACTGAAAAAAATTGTATTTTTTTTGTTTTTTCTCCATATCTTATTCGGCTTAGCTATGTTTAACTTAAAAATTCACTAGAACCCCTACAATTCCATTCTACATATTTATTTCCTTGAGGACCCTATCCCAAATTCCACTTTTTGAAGCCAGAAATCCCACATTTGTCTATTTTTAGGGTTTTTTTATAAATTCTTCGATTCCCACCCAATTTTTCCACATTCTTCATTTCCTATTTCTGCTTCATTATCCCTCTTTGAAAAAAATTCTCATTCTTTCACCCTAGTTTTGAAAACTCCACTTTCTGCTTCCTTGTCTCTCATAAAGTGTCCAAAACCTAGTCAAACCCAAATTACCCATCACAATTTTTCCCAACTCCAAATTTTCCTTTCCTAATTTTTTTTTTGTTTTTCTACCCATTCCCCCTCCCCCGAAAAGAAAAAGAAAAAAAAACTCTTGGTTATGGTTGTCTCCTGCACAGGATAAAAAAAACAAATCGAAGACAAAATTGCCACCTTCAAGGCCAAACTCCAAGGTATGGATGAAAATGTTTGTATCATCCATCTTTAGCATCCAACCATGAACAATAGATGATAACCGAAGTTTTCTGCATACACTGGGTTCTCTTGTTCCAACAATTTTCCTGTCCCAAAGATTGATTTTCCTCATTTTAATGGTGATGATTCAACTAGATGGATATACAAGGAAGAATAATATTTAAGTCTTCATAACACTTTTAATGTCAACAAATTCCCACTTATATCCTTTAATTTGGAAGATGAATCCCTTCAATGACTCTGTTGGTACATCAAGGCTCATGAAGAGCCAAAATTGACAAAATTTTTCGAACTCCTTCTGCAATGTTTTGGCCCTAGTGCTTTTGATGACCTCATAGGAGAACATACTAAATTTCCCTAAACTGGCACTGTGAGAGACTATCAGTTAAAATTTGAGAAACTGTCCATTGACAGAACCGGATTATCTGAGGAATTCTACATGAGTTGTTTTATCATTGGTATGAAGGATGAAAACCGATCTAAGGTTAAAATGTTCTTTCCTATAAAAATGATGTGGTATTTTGGTGAACTTTGGATGTAGATTTCGGTAAATGGGAAAAACACACATTGAAGGGATTACAACCAAGGTCTCTAATCATAATCAGTTCACATCGCATGGAAAATATACTTAATAATAATTCACATGTTGTCATCATTCATATCCTTTCCTTTCAGATGCAACCATCAACGGTCTCCACTACCCCCTTGGATCTACAACAAATTTTGGATTGATATGAATATTTCTTTGTTGAACCAGTGGGATTTCCACCTTCATGACCAGAGGACCATCATATTCTGCTCTTTCCTAGAATCCTCCCTCCCAACATCAAGCCCTATCACTACCTATTTCACCAAAATAAAGAGATTGAGATGCTCATTCGAGACTTACTGAAGCAATGTATTATTCGCCCTAGGTACTTTGATGGATTTTATTGAAGGGATCCCTAAATCTAGAGGGAATATAATGAACTTGATTTTGGTTGATCGCATATCCAAATATATTCATTTTTGTTCCCCTAGTCATTCATATACCACCTCCTCAATCACACAAATTTTCATGGACCAAATATTTTGTCTTCATGGAATCCCTTCTTCCATTTTCTTAGATTGCGATGCAACTTTAACAAATGATTTTTGGACAGAACCATTTCTCCACACTAGTACCAAACTAAATATGAGTTCAAGGTATCAACCACTAAAGCATTGAGGACAAATATTTTCTAAGAGGGAGGGGATGTTAGGAACCCATGTCAACCCTTCTCTTTACTTTGTTATTATATTGTTGTTTGATACATATGCTTTGTAAGTCTTCCCGTGAGTATATTGTATTATCCCAAATTTATGGGGAGTAATATTTTTTTAGATTAGACTTAGTATATAAGTATGTGTTGATGCCAATGAAACCATCCATGATTTATTTGTATTGAGCTTGCTCAAAGGACGTTTCTCCCTCGAAGTGGCCTAAGATAAATAAATTTCTTCGGTGTTATGTTATTTCCGTTATACCATTCATTTTCATTATTTATTGCAAGAGGTTTCTCTCATCTTTAATTTCAGTCATTGATGACTAGTGGTATGTCTCAAAATTTTACAAGGATGCACATATATAAGGAATGCTTCTAGCAATATCTCCCACTGTAGAATCTTCTTGCCAATTGTAAATATTAACATCCACGATTTTCCTCTCAATACATTTATTGAGGTAGTGGTCACCTCCACATTTCCAACATTTAACTTGCACTGGATTCTTTTCCATGTGATTTAGTCACACATGAATCACCCTTTAGAGTGGGATGATTGAAATAGTTATATTTCCCCTACTTAACATCAAGTATTTTAAATCCTCTTTTCCTTTGATCATAATTAACCTTCAGTTTAATATTCCATTTATTATGAAAATATTTCCTACTCTCACCTTGCTCATATAGGAATTTAGCCTTTCATATGAATTCCTTCAACGCATGAGGCTCATCATAAGTGATTTGGTCATTGTAGAACACTGATAAAGTATTGATGAACTACTGAATGTTAACCTTTTAATCTCTAATGAAGTCCACATAACATAACAATTCTAAAAATAGTTTGTCATACTCTTCCATAGTCATATTCCCCAATGTGACATCAAATAAATATTGTATTTTCTTATCACAGTATTGTTTTGATAGTTATTGATGATTTAATTACTTTTGAAAATTCTTCCTACAAATTTGTCTCTCATCCATATTTTCCACTTGCTTCAAATGCTTCCACCACATGTAATTTTTCTCCATCAAACATGGGAGGTTTAAGCTATATGATTTCACCCTGTAATGCATTCCTGTCATTTTTGTTCTCTTTGGATGTATTTTATAATGAGCGTCATTCCTGATTCCAGGTTCCTCATTCCCATGATGAATTTCAAAAAAATTATATCAAGAATGAAACCTCCTTCTACTTGCATCATTATATCTAGAATGTCAATATCTATCAGGACATTGTCTATTCATTGCTTCTTCTTCTTCTTTCCTTACAACAAAATATATTTGCTGCATATAATTTTGTAATTGAACCTTACTCTACATCGCTTGTTTATTTATTTGTCTTTGTTGATATAGACTATGTAGAATCTTTCCATTCCCATTTTTTTATCTATTTCAAAGTTATGAAAACTTCCATGGTTCCCATATAAGACTCACGGTCGTTGGATTTCTTCTTTTTTAACCCATGCCAACTTCTTCAGCAAAGTTGGACAATTCTAGCTCTTTTCCCATCCTTTCAGTACTACTTTCCTACTACACTAGAAATCACTAGAAATATGAATTCATCCATGATTTTTAGTATTAAATTGAGCACATATATCTATGGATCAACATACAACTCACAAAATAGATCACACAGTTTTACTCATGATTTGAAGAATGAAACAGTGCAAAAATGGCTTGCAATTGTCAATGTTTTCATTAATCAAAAGTAATTGGATAATAATTACAATGAAGTACAATGGCTAAATAGCCACATGAAATTCGAATCCATGTGAGGAAATTTGAATTGATTAGACTCTACTTGATTGAATGGTTAACTGACCTTGTCTAAATCATTATCGAAAGACTGAATGGTTAGATGACCTTGCCTAAATCATTATCGAATTTCATCGGAGTTCTAAATCACAACTCAAGTGTCTAATTTAGTGTTAACTAAGCCTAAATAACTATGGTAGGTGAGAAATGTGCCTCTCCTGCATGCAGCCATGAAAACCTAGTGCTAACTGAATGTAACTGACTCCTAACTGAGCTTGACTAGTCACCAACTCAACTCAACAGACGTTGGTTGGTATAGACACTCCCATTGGCTCCTAATTTGTAGGAATTGTTCTACAAGGCTCCTAAACTGATGCACACAAGTGAAATCAGTGGTAGTAGGCCTCAATTATTGTTCCCCACACTTTAGTAATTGGAACATGTGCCCCAATTAGGCCATGTGAACCCAATGGTGCTAATCACTAAAAATAGACTGGAAGGACTCCTAATTTAGACATATGACCAAATTGGAAAAGGGAGAATTAATAATCCTAACACCCCCCTTGAATTCTAACTTGGATAATTTTTGGGCCATGGTAACTAAAACCATAGGTCACCCATTACATCAAGTAAAGTAAAGTAAAGTAATTGCTCAATACAAGGAGCTGCGGAAAAAACCACATGGGAAAAAATCCCCTCCTCTAATTAAGTAGGTAGAATCAGGATCAATATGGTTCTTCTATGCATAGGAATCCTAGGGAATGGAATGTGAACCTGTCCATCATTATCTCCAGAGGAATATTCCTCTTTGGAAGAAGAATAATATGCTCAACTAAAAAAGAAATATAGACAACTGCTGGATGAAAACTGGAGCCATTTAGAGCAGCTAAAATCAACTGATAAGTGAGAAAAGGTTCTTGAGGATTCAAACCATGTGAGGAACACTCAATAAAATGATATGTTGTAGCCATGAACAGAAAACCATGAGTGGTAAAATCAGCCCCAAGTGTTAGGATCAAGTGTCCAAGCAGATGTAGAATGTCTTCTTCTTACTAGTTTTGTGAGGAGATGAGCATGTGACCAAAGGTAGAGAAGACTTGGAACTGTGGAGAGAGAATTATTAACCTCCATAATATGATATAGCTTCAGAAATAATTAGTTATTCTGAAAATAAAATATCAGCAACCTCATAATAGGAAACTAATAGCAAATTTGAAGAAGAATTGCGGTACTTGATTTTTCACACCGAAATTGGTGAGAGCAGCTACAAGCATGAATGAAAGCTCTTGGATTTTAAAATTTGAACCAAATAATATCATATCAGATATAAATATGATCATATCATATCCAAATAATTTCATATCAGATCCAAAAGTGTTGAATGAAATCAAATCCCCAACAGCAGTTTTGAAAGAGACTTGCAGTACTTGTTTCTTCACAAAATTGATGAGAACGGCTACGAGTAGTACTGAAAGCTCATGAACCTAAAATATTGAACCAATAAATATCAGATAATATCCAAATAAGATCATATAATATCCAATAATGTTCATATCATATCCAAAATTATGGTCTACCCAGATGGTAGATGCATAGTTTTCTTCTTCTTCAAAATTCTGAATTTTGGTGCAAGCAATCCTGCAGGAATTTGTTGGAAGATCTAGATCAAGGGGAGAAAATTTATCATTCTTCTAATATGATATTTTTTCCAAAATATCCAAGGTATTACATATTTTCACACCAGCAAAAACATTAGATAGATAGAAATCAAATTCCTCTTCACTTTCGGAAGCAATCACTGGCAAATTTGGCACAAAATTTAAAGGAGAATCATTGGAGGAGGACTTTACTTCTTCTTCATCTTGAAATTTTTTATTAGAGAGAGTGGAAGCCGAGAATTTTGGATTAAGAATGCTTATGGTGCTGGATTTGCTCTCCAAAGTTCTATTATGATCCTCATCAATCTTTCCAAAGGTTCTGTCCAATTTTGTCCAGAGATCCTTTGGATATTCAATGGATTTAGTGAGATAGCACAACCTAGGAGAGAGAGCCAAAGATATTGTTCCAAATGTTGCATCACATTCATTCATCCAATCATTAACACTCTCATAGGACTCTTCACCAAGTCCAATAGACACCTCATAGAGATCTTGTCTCTTTAGAGATGTAATCATCTTCATCTTCCATTCTGAATAGCTTGTGAATGGGGTGAGAAGAGGAACTGATGAATCCATTCGAAGTTGTTCCTGCAATTACACAAAAATCCAAAGCAAGGTCAGACATCCTGCACATTTCAGGTTTTCATCACACCAAGCATATTTGATCAAGCAAGCTTGATCAACAATTCCTTAACTTGGGGTATTAAGTGGTAAACCTTCGGCTTCTAGTGCAATGCTGGAAGGGGCATTTTTGCTCCAAAAAAATGATTCAGTAGGAGATATGAGGAGGAGAAGTGCCTTTTCCTGCCGAGGCTCTGATACCATATTAAATTCAGTACATAGATATATGGATCAACACATAACTCACAAATTATATCACACAGTTTACTCAGGAATTGAAGAATGAAACAGTGCAAAAATGGCTTGCAACTGTGAAGGATTTCATTAATAAAAAGTAATTAGATAATAATTACAATAAAGTACAATGGATAAATAGCCACATGCAATTTGAATCCATGTCAGGAAATTTGAATTGATCAAACTCTACTTGACTGAATGGTTAACTGACCTTGTCTAAATCATTATCAGAGGACAGAATGGTTAACTCACCTTGTCTAAATCATTATTGGTGTTCATCGGAGTTCTAAATTACAACTCAAGTGTGTAATTTAGTGTTAACTAATCCTAACTGAATGTGGTAGGTAATAAATGTGCCTCTCTTGAATGCAGCCATGCAAACCTACCACTAACTAAATGTAGAGGACTAGAACTAAATGTAACTGACTCCTAACTGAGGTTGACTAGTCACCAACTCAACTCAACTGACCTTGGTTGGTATCAGCACTCCTAGTGGCTCCTAATTTGTAGGGACTGATCTAGGAGGATCCTAAACTAGTGCATGCAAGTGCAATCAATGGAAATAGGCTGAAATTAGTGTTCCCAACAATTTACTAACTGGAACATGTGCCCTAATTAGGCTAAGTGGACCCAATGGTGCTAGTGACTAAAAATAGATTGGAAGGACTCCCGATTTAGACATGACTCCTAATTTAGACATATGACAAAATTGGACAAGGGACGATTAATAATCCTAACAGTTAGTTCACATCAATATTCCTATACATAATAAAATTTACATTATCTTCATACAACTATTTCATACAAGAAATATTACAAGATCAAAGAAAACTCGATATTTTCCACTCTCGTAGACATTAAACATTTCCTAGAGGCTAAGTGCCAAAACTTAACTCTGATAGAAATTTTTAAAACACGTGCATGCTACATTACATATGTAATATGTATAATGAATGTATGTTACGATATATCTACATACACTAGTGGAAAATGAGAGATTAGTGACTAGGAGACCAAAAATTTTGGTCACCACAGCTTTTTTGAAGGGATAAATGACCAAAATTGATAAATTTAAGTGAGATAACTAAAAAAGACCAACATAAATGACCACTTTTGGTCATGGGATAAAAACCAACTAAAAACGACCAAGATAAATGACCAAATTTGGTCACGGGATATCTAGACTAAAAATGAACACATAACAATTGGTCATTTATTTGGTCATTTATAGTTGTCACTCCAGCAATAAAAAAAATTACAAATTTGACAATGAATTTGTACATTTTACTAAATTCTAACACTGTAGATGGATTCCACCCTGCATGTCAATAGTCGTCCCAACTATACACTCTCATCTTGGGTTGTCGTTCTTGTCATTATCTTTGAAAATGCAGTCTTTTTTGAAGATATACAAATATAAACTATGAATATTAAATGTATTACCACGTGGTCCAAAACCAGTCCATGCATTCTGCAATGTCTTAACTCTTGCCAAGCTATTGGTTGTTTTATCTTTTCATAGCTCCACTACTACATTTTTAATCTCATCGAGCCCGTTTGAGAAGTTAACCCCTAGTCCGAATAAATATACACACCATATAATGTTGCATGTAGGTTTCAGAAATAAAGATAACATGTTTTTTAGAAATAAAGATAGCCTTGTTTTTCCCTCTCAAATCAATTGTCTCACCCATTTTTGGACATGGGAAGCCAATGAGCAAAGGAAAATTCGTAGAAGCTAGATCCAGAGGGAGGAAGAAAAAATGAAGGATGATATCCTGAAGAGTCCCCTCACATTGAAGGTAGCTGGTCTTTTGCTACTTGCCATCGCATGCTTCTACTTGGGAAAACACTGGGCAAGTGATTATGACCAGGTACAGATCGTTATTGGCTCGATTTCCTCTTCGGTTCAATCCCACATGGTTTCCCTTGCACGCACCGAGGCTCCAACCTATGACCTCTCTTCCCTAAAAATCACAAAACCCACCCCCCTCTTCCTCCCCCATCACCACCACCACCACCATCACCAGCTTCCTTTGGCATAATGGACAAGGATGGAGTAATGCAGGATCATTTCTTGGTGGGGGAGGATGACAACCTGGATGATTATGACACTGATAATGAAACCTTTGTTTCTGAGATGGACATCTTAGAGCAATCATTCAATGGATCTGAGAATGTGAAGGGAAGCACGGAGATCAGGGTTGACACCAAGGTTGAGAGATTCAAACTGTGCCCTAAGAATATGAGTGAGTATATACCCTGCCTGGACAATGTTGCTGCAATTTCCAAGCTCAAATCCATGGCGAGAGGGGAGAGGTTTGAACGTCTTTTCCCGGACAAAGCAAATCGGTTAAATTGCCTTGTTCCCACTCCACCTATGTACAGCGCTCCCATTCCATGGCCCAGAAGCCGCGACGAGGTTTGTTGTAACTTGTCTCCTCTCTTTTTTTTGAATTAATAAATGCAAGATAAGATGAGATTATATAATTTAATTCATATCCTACAAATTTCAGAGATGTATTGTCATTTGGACTATTGGTGAGGCATCCAAACTTATTATCTGGACACTAAATCTCCAATTGAGTGAATCTATCGTAATGTTCAGATATGTAAGACATCAAAAACTTATTTTCTGGATCCTAATGTTCAATTGAGTGAATCAATCATCATGTTTAGAGCTTGCGGGGTATTTGTCATATGTTTGGAAAAAACAATTGTGGGTATGAGATTCTAAATTGGTTGTGAGTATTCATTTTTCTTTGTCTCTTGATCTTTTTCATTTTTGAAATTCATGAAACAATTGGATGATTTTGCACATAGTCATAAGATCAAGCCAAAATGTGTGTATGGTCTAGATGGCAGATGCTAGTAAGTATAGTTCTCATCAAATCACTATACAATCCTACCATGACTAGGTTTGTTTGTCCCCTCTTTCCTTTGAAGTATTAGAATTCTGAGATGTCATCTCATTTGCTATGTTGGAAAAGCTCCAAAAAATTATCGGCTAGATCCTAATCTCCAATTGAGTCGACCCATCACAATGCTCAGAGCTCATGGGCATCTATCATATCCTTGATAAAACAATTGAGATCTGTGATTGTGAATTGGATGTAAGTACTAAGGACACATCTTTCTTTCTATCATTTGATCTTTTTCTTTGCATAAAATACATTCGACAATTTGATGTGTTTTCACAATAGACACCTGTCAGATAGAATATTTACCCACTGCATATGTGACAGATCCTTATCAATGTAGCGTAAGAGAACACCAACACACAGAGAACTATAGGAGAGATATATAGTTGAAAACCACTTTGTCCTTTAATCCCCAAGAATCCTGATATGATGACAAATCAGATAGACCTTTGTGGGACTTGAGTGTCTAGTTTAGAATTTGAATATGTACCAAGGCTGGGCCATCTCTGGTCATCCTATATTATTAAAATAATAAGGAAATTAGCCTAGGCTTTGTAGGCAGGAGTTGAAGATACAATCTCTTAATGTCTAGATGCTAATGGCGTAATTGACATGGAATAGCTATACGATATTCCATTGTGAAGAAGATGTGTTTTTTTCAGAAGTGTAATTATTTCCCATATGTTCAAAATACGATGCCTTTTCACTACAAGGCTCTGCTTAGTAATGGCATCCAGTTTCCAAGGGCCTGATTCTGTACTGTTGTGGTTTTGGCACATTTTTATATTTTTGGGCACCCAGATACAAAAATACAAGTGTCTTTCAGAGGGTGCTCAAAATGGTATCTGCAGCAAATAAGATAAGTTTTGTGGCCTGAAATTGAATATGTATGCTCCCACAGTTGTTATATAGTTTGATTGCTCTATTACTATTGGTTCATGTGATTTTTTAAAAACTAACTGAAGTGACAAGGGCCCTAAAATGGGCCTCCCAATTTCCTTCATCAAAAGTATTCTGCAATCCTAAGCAAGGTTTCCGTGCTTTCCACAGTAGATGCATGCATCCTTCTTGTCTTCGATCTACTGCTTGAACCACAGTTCATTCCTTCTTACCTACAAATAATGTTGGAGTGTCACTTGAACTACATGTCCAATTTTCCTCATCAAGGAGAGCTGCTATATAGCCATGTTTGATAATTTCTGCACACTTTACCAGCTGGTAGAATTCAAAGGAATGATGCTATATTTGCTTTGTAGCAATGCTCTGTTCTGTTAGCCAAGTATTCTGTAATAGTATATCAACATTACTACAACTATGTGTGAGTTTATTATAATGTCACGGAGGATCTTAATTAATCTGGTCAAAATACATGACAAAAAAATTACCTAGACTTCAAAATGCTATTGAATCATGTATGCAGAGTAGGTAGTGACTTCTAAATGCTATTGAATCATGTATGCAGAGTAGGTAGTGCCTTCTATGAGGTAACCAGACCTTCAATGTCTAATAATTTTTTCTCAAATACCCTACCCAATTCAACATGGAATTCTCTAATATAAATCCCTGAAAGGTGCGCTGAAGTGATGATCAACCTTCTACTGCTGGGTATGGAAAACAAAATTAGTCGAGGTTGAAAAAGGACATGTACCTCTATCAATTGGGTCTAGTTCAGATGGTTTGGAAAAGAAATGTTATTGTCTCCACCTGCGCTCAAATCCCAATTGTGACATGTTTTGTTCTCTGTGCAATTAATATTGAGGCCATGAGCCATTTCCCCCTTATACATGGGTGACATGTTTTGTTCTCTATGAGCCAATTAATATTGAGGTCGTGAGCCATTTCCCCCTTATACATGGGTTCCTCCTTTTTTTTAAGGGGTTGTTGATCCGCTCTCTAGGGCATGGGATTTGGAAATTTCCTAGGAAGTTTCAACTGGAGTGTGGCATGGGATTTGGAAATTGCCTATGAAGTTTCAACTGGAGTGTGGCTTGTAGGGGAAGGAGTTGTTGATCCACTCTCTAGGGCATAGGATTTGGAAATTGTCTAGGAAGTTTCAACTGGAGTTTGGCATGGGATTTGGAAATTGCCTAGGAAGTTTCAACTGGAGTGTGGCTTGTAGGGGAAGGCATTGGAGATAGCAATCCACACAATTAATATTGAGGCCGTGAGCCATTTCCCCCTTATACATGGTTCCTCCTTTTTTAAGGAGTTGTTGATCCACTCTCTAGGGCATGGGATTTGGAAATTGCCTAGGAAGTTTCAACTGGAGTGTGGCATGGGATTTGGAAATTGTCTAGGAAGTTTCAACTGGAATGTGGCTTGTAGGGGAAGGCATTGGAGATAGCAATCCACACTTCTAGGTTGATTTAGTTAAGAATATGAGCATGCAGGTTTTCACCGTGAGTGATCATTATTATATAAGATTTATGGATTGCATTGTCAAAGTTTAGAAGCATCTCAACCTTTTGAATGGACACTTCATTTATCATCAAAAGATCTAATAAAAACTGAATGAAAGAATTTAACTGTTAATATATGGTTAATAGAAATAATAAATAAATAGAATGAGTTAGATAAAAATATCTAAAATAATTATCATCAATACGATAGGTTAAAGATAAAAAATAAAATATATAAATAAATAAATAGACCCAAGATGGGAAGTATAAATACGAGTATGTATATGTATAAAAGGTCAAAGAGGTTAAAGGTAGCTTGGGCCTAAGAGAAAAAGTTAGATAAGAGACGGGATTAGGAGATAAGAGGGAAACAATAAACTTAAAAAATAATCCTGGATCGAAGGAATAAGACAAGAAAACATAAAATAATTTACAACTGGGGAAGAATAACTTAGAAAGCGAGGAAGGGGATCTGAGATAAAAAGTGGGGGAAGAAAACATTTTGTCTGGTGAATGTGGAGATTGTGGAGCATATATTCTTCTTATGTTCATCCTTTCATGGCCTGTGGTCTCATCTGTGTGATCTATTGGGTGTCTCTTTGGCTTGGGACTCGAACAATCTATCTGATTTTTTTCTGAAATGTTGATGACCACTCCGTGTTGAAACTTGAGTTGGCCTTAATGTGCATATGGGAACTTTGGATCTCAAGGAACCGCTTCATTTTCCAGGAGACTACACTGGATTGGGGTCGAACAACTTGATTGATCTTAGCTGGGTATGCATGTATTATATCTAATGGTATTCGCATGTCCCTATGTCGTCCGTGTTATCTGGTGATGTCTGCTGATTTGATGGTAGGGTTTTTTATGGTGTTGAACAGTTTGGTGTAGGTGGAGCGGGTATGGTCATTCTTGTGGCTCCATCTCATTCTTTTTATTTATGTATGCATGTTGGGAAGGCTACCAATACCTGGGCTGAATTGTTGGCACTCTGGGGTCTCCTCCTATTTGCTAAACATCGTCATATTGTCCTCCAGTGTATTCTGGGTGATTCTATGACCATCATTGAATGGATGTGCAAGACCTATGAGCTCAGCTTTATCACTCTCTCTTAATGGATTGGTCGTACTCGTTTTCTTATTGACTCTTTTCCTCCCTTTCATTGTGGCCATATCTATCGGGAATACAATGTACAGGCTGATGTACTATCTAAACAAGGTTTATCGGTAGCAGCAGGAAAGATATTTCGGAAAGAAGTCATTAAGGATTGGGTGGTGGATGATGATATATTTCAGGTTCATTAGGTGTTCCTACCACTAGATGTATTCCTATGGGAGGTTATAGTACTTGTTCTTCTTTGAACTTGACTTCATCTTTTTGGATACTGGATCATTGCAGGTTGACTTGATATGACCCTAATGGGGGTCTTGGATTGGCTTCTGAACACTCTTTAGTGCAATGGTGGATCCTGGCTTTTTTTATATTAGTTACTTAGTATTTTTGGTGCCATATGGTGTCCATTTTGTCTAATTGACGGAGGACTAGACTTTATGTATATTCTATATGTATCTTTGGACTGTTTCTTGTTGTTTATTGACACAACATTATAATAATATAAAGTTGTCTTTTCTTTATGAAAAAAAAAGATATATAATGCAGCTTTAGCCTTATCCTTGGGACATTTTCTTTCGTTACGGATAGGAACTCTTAGTCAACCTCAACCACAATTTCAAACATTAATATAATAAAAATTAATTCCCTCTCTTCATGTTTACGTAATTCATAATCAAATCTTAAATAATATGCAAACAATTACATCTAAATTTTTTTTTTACTATTTTGTGAACTCTTTTAAAAATGCATCGCAATGTGATGAAGTATAACCATTTGTATTTCTAACCAACTTTGTAGGATTCATTTTAAACAATTTATTAAATTAGATATATAATTAATTGCATCGAGAGTAGTGAGGTGGTTTATAGCTTAGTATGAGAGAGATGGGTTCTTAATATAATATAAAAAATCATGCCAACCTAAACTAAAAGCCAAAAAAACATGTTTTATAGATATATAATCTTAGCACAATCTAAAAATTTCAGTACGTAAACAATCTCTTGAGGTGTAAATTTTTTTAAACGTGTAAAAATTTAAGATAAAAAATCATGTCAACCTAACCTAAAAACTAAAAAGTCATGTCTTTTGATATATATTTATATTATATAATCTTTACAAAATCCAAAAATTTTCAATCTATGCAAAATCTATAGGAAATCTTTCTCAAGGTGTAATTTTTTTTAAACATGTAAAAAATTTAAGATGAAAATGATTACATCTCAAAAAATTGAATCTCTCTAAATACTTAGTAATTTTAAATTTAAGATAAAACTATGTTAATTAATATTAAATAAATTTAAATTAAATAATTATAAAAAAATTCTAATCGTTTCAATCTAAATTTTGTATATACTTTTGGTGTTTTGATTAAGGTTTACATTGTGAAGCATTTCACTTTCATTTAAATCGTTGAAAGCAAAATAAAATGTTTCCAAACACTAAAAGGAACATAATTAATTAATTAATAAGTAAAAGTTAATTAAGTATTTTTTTATGTGACGAAATTGCAAGTTTTTCTTTTATATCTTATAGAAAATATATATATAAAGATTTAGGTCCACTTTACTTTATGATGTGACGATGATGTAAAAAGTTCACTAAAGGTTGATGAAGTTGAGGAGGCCCTTGCATTTGTATTTGTTTTTCAATTAAAAAAACAATCTAATTTTTATTGATTATTATAGTTTACAATACGTCATTTGTATTTGTTAATTTAATTTTAAATTATATATATATAATATTATAATGTAAAGTTATTATTTAAATAATATTAAAAATGTTTAAGTTGATGAGTCATTTCATTTATATTAAATAATAATGTTATAATGTCGAGTAATAATAAATATCCACAAAAGAAGGCAGCAATGGATATTTACTTTAAGCTTATGTAAAAAAAGTGATCGTTTTAATAATGTGTTTAATTTTAAAATATTATATTTAATTTAAGTTCACATTGTCTTCATTCACCATCCTAACTTCTCATTCCATTCTATATAGTGTTACGTAAATTAAAGTTGTAATATCAAACTCATTTAATGCTATAATTTGTATTATATGTATCTTCTACTTAGGTATAAATAACAAAATAATGTATTTCCCTCTCCTCATTACACATCTAGCTTAAGTTCTAAGGAAAGAAAATAGCCATTTTCCATTTAGGCATTTAGCTTAACCACCAAGGAATGAAAATTACCATTTTCTCTTAGCTTAACCCCCAAGGAAAGGAAATTACCCTTATTTCCATTACCTAGTATTTAGGTTACCTAATACACGTTAAACTAAACAACTCTTAGTATGGCCCCCCTCCCCATGCTACTAATGGACAAGAGAGCGACATTCATCATTGACATAAGGAACAAATCCTCGTTATACACTTACATTCTTACATTGATTTATATATTAATTGCTTGTCTTTTAAGGTTAATTGTCTATCCATGATCAAATTTCAATGCAGTTATTTTGAGAAATATCTAGCTTTATATTAGTTTAAAATTTATTAAAAATAAAGGAATGAATTAGATGTTTCCATATGTAAATCAAATCCAATATTAGTCCAATAAATAGTTGACTTACTTATATTATATTAATGAATTCATTTTAATTTTAGTTTCATTAAATGATTAAAGAAATCAACTACATTCTTTGATATATACACACCCAATATATTAAATGGTTGATTTACTTTAGTATTATTAAAAGATATATAGCATCAACATTATACATGCTCATTCACTCATGATATAACTCCTATGTACTAAACTACAAAATGCATATCTTGTAGTAATTATAAACATTGATTCTCTTTTAAAAAAATTATTGTGGTTTTTATTTTCTTCTCAAAATATTCCAATGGAATGTGATGAAACCCTTAATCATAATAGTGTAATATTTTTCGTTTTTTATTTTGATAATTGTAATTGAATATAAGTAACGTAAATGTATTTATGTACTGGTTTTTGGCATGAAGTTCAAGGCTAATGTCTCATTAGTGAACGTTACAGCGTTAAACAACATTTTTATTTCGTTGTAGAACCATGCGTTAGCTAAAGCATGGTGACATCATACATATGTTGCAAGTTGTAAATGCCAAACTAATGAAAAATAAGTCAATGGGATGAATGTGCAAAGAAACTAAATAGAAGGGCAGTTATATCCACTAAGGGGAAGTCAAAGGCTGGAGAACCCTTTGGAATTCTAGTAAAGATGATCAGGTGTCATCGTGGTACTTTCTTGGGAAAAAAGGGAAATGAGTTGTTATTGCTCACTTATTAACCCAAATCCCATAGGTATGAGTATGATTCCATTGCTAGTTTTTAAACATTGCAAGACAACACATCATTGACATGAGAAGGAGAATGAATTATTATTCATCTGTAAGTGTAGAGAAGGAGAATGAATTATTATTCATCTATAAGTGTAGAGTGATCCGTTAGTACTATGAGTTTATTATCTCTGAGGATCATATTAACTTATTTTGGAGCATAAGAGGGTGCATCCATGGAGGTGGGTAACAATTTTTAGCAATGGATTTTCTCTGAAAGGTAAAAAACGCACCCTCAATTGAGGGTTTAACAAGCGCTCGATCGAGGTTCTTTTAAACCCTCGATCGAGCTCTTGTTAAACCCTTGATCGAGGTATAATTATTATTCATCTATAAGTGTAGAGTGATCCGTTAGTACTATGAGTTTATTATCTCTAAGGATCATATTAACTTATTTTGGAGCATAAGAGGGTGCATCCATGGAGGTGGGTAACAATTTTTGGCAATGGATTTTCTCTGAAATGCAAAAAGCGCACCCTCAATCAAGGGTTTAACAAGCGCTTGATCGAGGGTTTAACAAGAGCTCGATCGAGGGTTTAAAAGAACCTTGATCGAGCGCTTGTTAAACCCTCGATTGAGGGTGCGCTTTTTACCTTTTAGAGAAAATCCATTGCCAAAAATTGTTACCCACCTCCATGGATGCACCCTCTTATGCTCCAAAATAATTTAATATGATCCTTAGAGATAATAAACTCATAGTACTAACGGATCACTCTACACTTATAGATGAATAATAATTCATTCTCCTTCATACCTTAATCGAGGGTTTAACAAGAGCTCGATCGAGGGTTAGATAAACCCTCGATCGAGGTAGTGACCTCGATCGAGCTACTGACCTCGATCGAGCTACTGACCTCGATCGAGCATCCTGTTTTTAAAAAATTATAAAAAAGGTCGCGTGTGCCCACGGCCACAATCCAGTCCGCTGCAAAATCCCTCGATCAAGCCGTTACCTTGACCGAGCGTCCGCGTCCCCGAACACGTCGCTCGTGCAGTCGTGCCCTTGAAGACTTCGACCGACCAACCACGCAAGCCGCACCCCCTTCCACCAAAATGTCGGAGAAGAGAGGTAACCCTCAAAGCTTGTTTTTTGAAATAGAAATGAAATTTTAATTTTTGAATTAAGTTTTAAAATGTTAGGTTAAAAGTGAAAAAATATCATTATTATAGATGTTTTTAGGTTTTTATTTTTTGCCTAGTATGTTTGCAATGTGTGTCGACAAGCAGAAATGCTGCCGATAGCATTTAAAATATTTATAAAATTGAAATTTGTTTTTTTATTTAATATTTAATTTTTTGTTTTATATATATTTTGTAAACCGGTAGCGTTTATGCTGCCGGTTTAATTTTTAAATGAGAGCCCGGCAAGCAGAAATGTTGCCCGAATTTTTTCAATCCTCCGAGAATACACGAAGGATTGAAAAAAATCCAAACCCTAGATGCGAGACAATAATGAACCTTACACCAACGTAAGCATTTATCTAAACAATGCATATATTTTGCTTTAAATATTTTGATCATATATATTCNTGGATTTTTTTTTCTAAGGAAAGAAAAAAACACACACATATATATATTAATTATATATATTTTAACATATTTTTATTTTTATTTATTGAAAAATGTACTGAAGTATTTTAATTTTTTTTAACCTCAAACAAAAGTATGCATATATATAAACATATTTTAATTTTAATTTATTGAAAAATGTACTTATGTATTTTAGTTTTTTTTAAGCCCAAATAAAAATATGGATTTTATTTTATTTTTTTCTAACGAAAAAAAACATTTATAAAATAAGTGTGTAAATTTGAAAAAAAATTTAATTAAAAATTTAATAGAATTTTATGACTTAAAATTTTTTTAAATAATATCAAATTAATAAATTAATAAAAATCCATAGTTTGAGATAAAATTATATTTTTGATAATATGTAGATTTATATTCAACATTTTGAAAACTATAAATTATAAATTTAGAATATTTTAAAATAATAGTTAATATATTACTAACAAAATATATAAATTTATATATTAAATTATAGAAAAATGGAATTATAATTCAATTTTTAAAAAATAGATGAAAATTTTTACATAATTATAATTTTAAAAATTACTTTAAATTTATAAATATCTATAGGAATTAGTTTAAAATCCCAAGTATGTTTAACTCATTTCCACCCTATCAAAAACTCACAAAGCATTCCCTATAACCGGAAAAACCTTTAGTGACTAGAAGTCAACTCGTATTTTAGGAAGCTTCACCCAAATAACTACCACATGTCCATAATCTCAAATTGAACAAGAAATAAAGGAGTACTCAACATTATGAAAATAAATCATAACCCCGATCACACCACATATTCGATAGGCTTCTTCACACACCTTCAAATAAAAAACAAAAAACTCGTCAATCCATTTTGTTTTGTAAACATTTTGGTGGTTTTTTGAATAAGAGTTTTTTACTCGTATCCATATATGGAGTTACTTGTACATTGAGTTATTTACAAAAAATCATTTACTATGCCTTATTTCATGTAGATCCATCTCTATAGCAGGGATCTTCGGTTCGCCGAAGGCAAAGCACTGGCGAATCTACGGCAATTCCTCGCCCCGGAGGTCGACGGAGGACTCGTAAGTATACAATTGTGTATGATGTACTCTTTGTTGTTAGTTACATCAAATTAAAATTTTTCACATGTGTATATTTAATCATAAACTTGTATGTCTCTATTTTCACAGGTTCGCTTAGGCGTCCTATGCCAACATACGCTCTTGCTGGGGAGATGAGCGGCAGCCGCTCTGTGCATGTGAGTGACAAGGATCAGGATACTGTTGGTGTCAGTGGGGAGGTTCCCCATGAGACAGGTACATTAAATGCACATATATATTTCTTTCAGTTATCATTACCTTTAATTTATGTTTTTATCTAGCATTAAATGTTATCAGTACTGACATTTGTGTTTTCATCTAATTTTCAGATGCTGCACAACATGGCGTCGACCCTCCCGAGGAAGCACCATGGGAGGATGATATCACACGTATCACACTACAAGACATTACCACACAGTGTGCGTGTTTGCAGGAAAACATCCAGACCATTCTTAAGAACTCTCCCTTAACACGTTCGATGGAGATGATGTTAGAGGCAGTAAACAATCTACTGAAGGTCTACAAGTCCATCGAACCATTGAGTTCTCTTTGGGCCTCTGCATGTCAGAGAAGAAGGGCCGCTATGAATGGTCCTGATGACTGGGATGCAGTGAGAGATGCAACAGTTGGCCATGATGTGAAGGGAGCATTATTTGATATCCCTCCTGACCGTGCCCCTGGTCAACCGCTTAGACTCAAGGAGTTTAAGCTAGAGGCTGCAGCGCCTTATGTATATGACAGGTTCAGTGGAGCATGGGGCATGTTTCCCCATCATGACCAGGTGCCATTATACTTTGCAAAACATATCTATGCAAATTTTGTCCTGGATATGCACCCAGATTACACTAGCACACCATCGAACTTCTATTGTGTTGGTGGGGGATGCAGTCATGCGCGTCCTGGGGCTAGGAGAGACCCTATAGCTCAGCCAGAGCCAAAGCCATTTGTAGGTCTCCCTGCCAGGACCATGCTTAGGGTTGATGATGTATCTGCATCATCTCAGCTAGCGACTGAGAAGCATGGTGCATTGGCAGATGTGACACTCATGATAATGCATTCTGGCATGATGGTTATGCAGGCAGAGAGACGTAGAGCACCCACTACACCTGCAGAGCCTGAGTTGCAATGGATGGACGATGATTTTCTCAACCTTCTTGATCACGACTCAATGCTGCAGTATGCTATCATGGCATGTGATGCATATTTTAGACTGCATCAGAGATGCAGGCCTCAACCGATGGGACAGATATATCTTTATTGTCGTCATTTGATTACTATGATTGTCAAGTATATCTTTTTTTAACTAATACTTTGCTTTGTGTTAGAACTCCATGCAGGAGTCCAATTTCATGGAGGTCCTGTTTGGAAATGATGCATCTATTTGAGGTCCCATTGTAGTTCTGATTGCCCACGTCGATGAGGTATGTGTTAACTGTCATCCTAAATTTGAATTTCTAAATTCAAGTCAATTGTTGAAAACACAATATTTTGGATTGTTCCAAATTTCCTCATTTATCTTGTTCATATTGTAAAGGATAGAGGCAAGGGCATTGCACATGATTCTACACAGCCTTGCTCGAGTCCTACTCATGACACGCCAATCGGTGAGGTACTAGTTATCACTTGTTCAAATTGTTTGCATATTTATGTTCATATTATAATTTACATGTTCAAATTGTAATTCTCAAGTTCAAATTGTAATTCATTAATATAACTATTTTCATGTCATGGAAACAGACACAGACAGGGGCAGCTGTAGATGAGGGCATTGAAGTCATCGTGATGTTTACAGATGAGTGGGATGTCACTCATCGATTGGGTCTCGATGAAGGATCGTCTCGGTAGATACCCAGCCTCCCAGAACTGACACTCAACTCGAGCGAGGTGAGTTCATAGATCTGTGTTTCATATATATATTTACTTTTTTCTCACATTCTGTACATGTAATTTAAATATGTGTTATGTAACTGACTTGCAGAGTTCACGATTTTAACTTCTGCACTTCTTATACCTACACAATTTTCAGTTTGATGTGCATGACCAATACCAGGGGCGTAGTACAATTGGCGGTAGTTTCCATGATGTTCGATCTCTCAATCAATGGCATAGGAGTGATTTGTAGACCGTTATTTGTGGATGTTATTATTTTGCACTTTATTATTTTGTAGACTGTTATTTGTGGACTTTATGATTATATA